>CAIGRP010007566.1:0-24367 GCA_903798385.1 Fraxinus cuspidata
AAGTAGTTATGATGCTTGGTGATATAGATGCTTTTGGTTGGTTGAATGATTGATATTATAATGTTGGTATATTGGTGTTTGGGAAATTTTTATGGTTACAGGATTGAGATTAGTTCCATTTTTAAAGGAGACTCTGTCAAAATTTAAAAAAAAAAAAAAAAGTACTTCGTTTAGTCAAAGGAAGCCTTACAGTCAAAGTTAAGTTATTGTTGCCTTGGTGATGGGTTCAGTATCTAGCTGGCACTTATAATTGGAGCACGTTACGTCTTGAGTTTAATAATTGGGACGGGTCGTATCAATATGCCACTATGTATATAGGTGCAGATCACTTACGTGAACATGGGTCTTTCCATCTGCAAGAGCATAAGTTGTTAGAAGAGGTGTAATAAGAAGTATGTAATCAAATATGCTTAAGTTTCAATTTTTGTTTCAATTTCCTGTAAAATAAATTTTTGAAAAAGTTATTTTCAATTAGTTTCCTATAAAAACGGAACACTCTCAGAAAATTCTTCAAATATGTTAAGAAGTAACTTCTTAAATCAGAAATTTTTTCAGCTTTTTAATAAAGTCATATTAAATAAATCTTTAATCAAATATACACGTTGCTCAATCATGTTTACAAGAGAATATTCTAATTAGTCCGTGGACTCGATCCAAAATGGTTGATTGGATGGCGCTGACCAATCAAGTGGTGAAGGATACTAATGTGCTAGATGCATATTGTTCAACAAAACATTTGGGCCATCAATGTTCATTTCCATACTAGCATCGATGTTCATCTCCCACGTTAAATCAGTAACAAACAATTCTATTCTTGCCTTGATATAATCATTTTCTTTAAAGTAAATTTTCTTTTATGTAATTTACTTAATATGAATTTTGTAGTTTTATTTTTATAATCCAAATGGAAGAAAAAAGAAAAGCGTTTTATAGTTTGGAAAAGTAAAATCTTATCCTTATCATTTCACGTTGAATCGAAAATATGAACTAGTTTAAAGAAATGAACCATTTGAATATTGAAATCTTGTTGTTCAAAATTCATGGATGCAAGAAAAAAGGAATGATGCCATGAAAATGGCCTATGCGCGCTATCAAAAAATTCAGAGACAACCAAGGGTATAACTATGTGACTGCATAGTTATATCTTATGCGGTTGTATAGTTATAAATGTGACTGATTTTTCGAATTTTCTAGTCGTTGATTGATGAAGCATTACACATTTTGATTTGAGCTTGGAATCACTTCGTGAGTGATTGTTGATACCTATAGATATATGTTGTGCACATCAAATTTTATATTGATTATTCATCCAATTTTTTGAGAGAAACTTTTGTCCATTTAAATAATCAATTTTTTTTTCATTTGTTCATTTGAAGATTCACTTTACTTTTTGGGTTCGTTTGATTGCAAATGTGAAATTTGGGTGGAAATAAAATAACTTACAGGGAATTGAATTGCCTAAAATTTGTTTTACTAGGAATCGTAATTAATTGTGTTTGATTAGTATAATTTTTCACCTGAAAAATTTTGAAAGTTTGGTGTCCGTTTGACTTTATTTTTCATGAAAGTTGTCCATTAAACTGAAATTTTTTTACCACTGGGTCTAAAATTTGTTCCAATTGGAAAAAAAAATTATCATACTGAATACCATTCGTTTGACTTTGTTTTGCATGAAAATTGTCAATAAAAGTAATAATTTTTTTTACCATTGTGTCTAGAATTTTTTCCAATTGCCAAAAAAAAAAAAAAAAAAAAAAACAAACTAAAAAATATTTTCCAACCAAAATATCAAGAATTTTTTTTCAAAAGGCAAGTTGGAAAACCATTTCCCACACAAACCATGGGAAAATGAATTCCACAAAAATCAAGAAATTGTGCACGTGTGAGTGGAAACCAAGAAAAACAATTTTAGGGAAAACTTTGCGATCAAACAAGCCAAAACTTGGAAAATGGAAAACAAGTTCCTACTTCCATGGAAAATTTTCGATATCAAACAGGGCATTAATGATCTTCATAATGCTTGTTTGATTATAAATGATATTGAAAAGATTCGTACAGAAAGAAAGAAAAGGAAAGATGACGAATTGATATGTTGCGATCACATTGTAAATGCTCTTTCGGATCGATTATATGATCTTTACACCAACACCACCACTTCAGCAAAGGAAATCTTAAATGCACTTGAAAACAAATACAAGTCCGATGAGGAATGAACTAAAAAAGTTTTAATTTCCAAATATTTTGATTTAAAATGCTTGATAATATTCCTTGGTTGCCTCAAGTACATGAATTGCAAGTTATTGTCAATAAATTGAAAGAGGTGAAAATCAATCTTCCCAAATCTTTCCAAGTGGGAGCTATTATTGCTAAACTTCCTGGAACTTGGGAAGCATATACTTAGAATTGTGAAGAATCTTCTTCCTACATGAACAATCAAAGGAATGATTCCAGGTTGGTGGTATGACACATGTGTAACCATCCATGTTTGTTATGATAAGTCTCTTTTCAAAACTTATCATGATATTGAAGATGGTCAGGAGATCCAAATGAGAAATGAAGGAAGATCTAAAATGATTGGTAAAGGCAATGTGAAACTCATTTTCACAACGGGAAAGAAGATCACTTTGACAAATATTTTTCATGTACCATAAATGAATAGAAACCTAGAAAGTGGAGTTTTATTAGGAAAATCAGGAATTAAATTTGCATTTGAATCTAGAAAACTTGTACTAACCCATAATGAGTATTTTGTTGGAAATGGCTATTCAACTGAATGAATGGTCAAACTTTGTACTTTTGAGAATAATTCTAATAATAATAATAACAAATCATTTGCCTGTGTTACCGATTCATTTAATTTATGACATGCTAGATGAACACACACAGGAGTTAACACTATGAAAAGAATGATTAAATGTGGATTGATAAAATGTGAAATTGAAAACTTGGGAAAATGTGAAACTTTTATTAAGTCAAAGATGATTAAAAAGCCATTTTATAGTGTAGTAAGATCAAAAAACTTACTGGAACTTGTTCATTTTGATATATGTGAATTGAATGGCATGCTAACAATAGGTGGTAATAGATATTTTATTACTTTCATTGATGATTGCTCTAGGTATATTTATGTATATTTGTTAAAGTATAAAGATGAAGCTTTTAGTGCCTTTAAAATATATAAATTTGAAGTTGAAAATCAATTAGGAAGGAAACAAAAAACTGTAAGAAGCGATAGATGTGGAGAATATTTTTCTAATGAATTCAATATGTTTTGTGAACAAAATGAAATAATACATCAATGTTTTGCTCCACGAAAACCGTGACAAAATGGTGTAGTGGAAAGAAAGAATATGACATTCTTAGAAATGATAAATGTCATGTTATTGAATTCCGAATTACCATATAACTTACAGGGTGAAACCTTACTTAGTGCTTGTCATATAGTAAATATGATGCCTTTTAAAAAAAATAAGGTTTCTCCATATAAAATATGAAAATGTAGGAAACCAAATATTAATTATTTCAAAGTGTTAGGGTTTCTTACTTATTACAAGAATACGGATACTAAGAGACCTAAATTAGGCCCTAAAGGTATTAAATGTGCCTTTGTGGGATATTCTTTAAATAGCAAGACCTATAAATTACTAAACTTAGAATCAAATATTATAATAGAATCAAGGAATGTGGAGTTTTTTTAGAATGTATTGGGAACAAGAAATTCTCATAATGAAACTTATTTAGACATTCCGACTTATAAAGAATTACGAGAAGAGACATCTAAAAGAAAAGTGAACATCGAGGAAGTAAGAGAGTTAGAAAAGAAAAAGGTTTAGGATTGGATGAATTTGATTCCCAACTTATTTCTTTTTATTTAGTGGAAGAAGATAGGAAGGATGTTATAAGAACAACTCCTATTGTTCTTCAAGTAAAAAGTGATCTTAAAACCTATAAGGAGGCAATGTCTTCCAGAGATTGCATATATTGAAAAGAGGTGATAAATAATGAAATGGATTCTATTATTTCAAATAACACTTGGAAAATAGTTGATTTACGAAATGGTTTTAAATCCATTTGTTGTAAATTGATGTTTCAAAGGAAATTTAATTCCAATAGAACACTCAATACTTGTAAAGCTAGATTAGTAGCTAAAGGGTAACGTCAAAATGAAGGACTAGATTACTTTGACACATATGCACATGTGGCTAGGATAACCTCAATAAGTATCTTGTTTGCACTAGCATCTATCCATGATTTACATGTTCATCAAATGGATGTAAAGACGCCATTCTTAAATGGAGATCTCGAAGATGAGGTTTATATGGAACAACCAGAAGGGTTTGTTCTACCAGAAAATGAATATAAGGTGTGCAAACTAATCAAATTCTTATATGGATTAAAACAAGCCCCTAAAAAGTGGCATGGTGAATTTGAATTTAAAGTAATGTCAAATGGTTTAAATCACAATTTGGTAGACAAATGTCTATATACTAAAGTAAGTGATAATATAATAACATTAATATGTTTATATGTTGATGATATGTTGATTATTAGCAATAATATAGATGATATCAAAGAAACAAAAATGTTTATATCCTCATTGTTCAAAATGAAAGATATTGGACAAGTAGATACTATTCTTCGTATCAAAGTTAAAAAGAATAGTTGAGGTTTTACATTGAGACAATCATATTATATTGAAAATATGATAAATAATTTCAAATACTTGAAATTAAAGAGGCTAATACCCCGTTAGATCCAAGTATCAAATTGATAAAGAACAATGGTAGAGCAATAGCTCAAATAGAAAAGTGCAATTGGAAGTCTTATGTACACAGCACAATGTAAAAGACCTGATGTAGCATTTGATGTAAGTAAACTAAGTAGGTTTATTAGCAATCCAAGTTTCGAACATTGGAAGGCCATCTTAAAGAAAACCAAAAACATTGGACTACAATATACAAAGTTCCCTAAAATTTTGGAAGGATATACTGAAGCTAGTTGGATATCAAGTGCAGAAGAAAATAAGTCCACTTCAGGTTGGGTATTTACTCTTGGAGAAGGTGCAGTTTCTTGGAAGTCTAAGAAACAAACTTGCATTACTCACTCAACATGGAGCCGAAATTTGTAGCATTGGCTGAAACTGGAGAAGAAGCTGAGTAGCTAAGACATTTGTTATACGACATAAAGGATATTTCTTCAATACCTATCTTGTGTGATAGTCAAGCTACTTTTGCTCAAATTTATAACGAAGTATATAATGGAAAGTCTAGACGAAAATTAATAAAGCATAGAATAATTTCTCTTATAAGTGATAAGTCTAGTGATAATTTAGTTGATCCGTTTATTAAACCTCTCACAAGAGATTTAGTAAGATTGACATCAAGTAGGATAGGGTTGAAACTCCTTAATTAAATCCACCAATGATAGCAATCTTACCGAAAATATACTAAACAAGTATATTTAGGTTCAAAGGGTACTAACAAATCATTCGATAAGTGGATGGATTTCAACACTATTAAATTTATTAAACCCTATCTTTGGTAAATAGTGTTGGTTGTTACTGTTGGAGGGATGAGTTAAAATTAAAACTCTTAATGAAGTTCAGTACGTGATACAAGTATCTCAAAAAGTAACAAATATATTAGAAGAACTTCACTTATGTGAACTTCGATGTGTTCCCGCCTCATTAGAGAGTTGGAGTTCTCTCTTTAAAGTTAAAAAAAGGATAAGTGCACGACCATATTAGCACAAATGAGTTGGATGAACTTGTGAAAATTTAACACTTGTGTGTGTGATTTCATCGCTATTGTCACAAGAAATAACTGGTTTAAAGCGTTCTAGCCATTTGGAATTTCAATAATGCTTTACAAGATTTATATTATAGTTAGATTCAAATAGAAAAATATCTAATTCTTATGCATGAGTGTTGATATTTGATTAACATTGATTTTGAACAAGTGGGGGATTGTTGGAATTTTGTTGTTCAAAATTCATGGATGGACGAATCGTGGATGAATAAAAAAAAAGGAAAATGATGTCATGAAAATGGCCTATGCGACCATATAATTCTTTTACGCACGCGGTTGCATAGGAACGATCAGGAAATTTAGAGGCAACCAATGTTATACCAATGCGACCGCATAGTTATAGCTTATGTGGTCGCATAATTATAAAATGTGACAATTGGCTGGGTTTTTTCGAATTTCCTGGTGGTTGATTCATGAAGTACTGCACCTCTTGATTTGAGCTTGGAACCACTTCGTGAGGGATGGTTGATACCTATAAATATATGTTGTGCACGTCAAATTTTATATTGATTATTCATCCAATTTTTTGAGAGAAAATTTTGTCCATTTACATAATTTTTTTTTTCACTTGTTCATTTGAAGATTCACTTTAATTTTGGTGGTCTTCATAAGTAAATTAACACCTCCAATTATTTTATAGTAATAACAAAGTCGTATTTATCCTTTGGAATCAATACCTAGTACGTAAGAGTCAGATTTTTTTGTACAATTGTCTTGATGATTGCCTTAATTCATACAAGAATTTCTTAAGCAATTATACTAGGTCATTTATCATTTTTTTTCTCAAAAAGGCTTCTTGGTGTAATTTTTTTCGTCTAATTCTCCTTAAAGGAAAGCAGTTTTGACAGCTAACCGATCCAATTCTCAATCAAATAGAGTCACTGAAGCTAAGATAGTTCTAATAGTGGTATACCTTACCACCAGGGAAAATATTTCAATATAATCTATGCCTCTTTTTGTATATATTTTTTTTAGTAATCTAGCATTGTACCTGACATTATCTAAACCACATTTTCCTTCTTTAATTTTGTGGATCTATACTCAAATATTATTTTTACGAAATGAATTTGTTTCATCTTTCACAGAAGCTACCTATTAATTAACCGAATCTTTACATTTTAAAGCCTCTTCGAGAGTGTTTAGTTAATTTTCAGTCATATCTTGATAAGTAAGCAAAGAAACAAAATTGGCATGATCTCTCTTCTTTGTTTGTCCCTTTTAAGTTTATATTAATTAAGAGTCCCTCATTATAATGACTTTATAGCCTCTCTCATTTTTTATCCCCATTTTTGAAAAAAAAAATGCATTTTTGAATAGTATTTTGACTTCATTTCAACCACACATTTTCCATCAATACATTATTCAAAAAAGCTTTTTTTTTTTTTTTTACAAAAATGGAGCTAAAAAAGCTCTTATAATATTATTTAAAATTATATTTTTCATTCGACAATGAATGGACTTAAAAAATATTTTTGAGCATACATACAATAATCTTTATGCGTGGAGAAGGAAAGAAAGGATAGTAGATGATAACCAAAAATGGCACCGAATCAGGACGTGATGGTTTAACCAAACAAGTACCGATTACCCAAATTTCTTTTTTATTAGGCACACTTCCTCTTTATAGTATTCCACTTCTTGCTTATGGAAGGCACAAAGTTCAGCGCTAGGAATAAGGCATCCGTATGGCACCAAAGCCACTCATCTCGTTCACATCAATGGACTTTTTTCAAAGTTCTCGATAGCACAACTCCTTTCCAGGTCTTGTAAGCTAAAACTGCAGTACATTCTATGCTATTCTTTTCCTTTAATTCATTTTATCTCTTATTATAATCTTTAATAAAATAATATAGTTTATAACAAATAACGTTTTCTCCTTTTACTTTATATTTATACTTGAATTTATCTTTGTTGACTTCAAACTTTTGTACTTCTAACGCGGCTAACAGATCCCAAGGCCTCTCTTGTTCATCCAAGTCTGATTCCTACACACTCGGACAAACTATTATCCAGACATGGCTTCCTCGATGGTGGTAGAGTTGGTAGTTCGCACTCCAACGGTTAAGTCAATTGGGGTAGTAAGTAAATGAGCGTGGGAGGCTTTTATTTGAGAACGAAGTTGTGGCTTGAGAGTTTAAACTTACATTACCTTTGGAATTGCACATTGTGTGAGCTTTTATAGTAGAATAGTGTGAATGTTGGTTGTAGGATGAAAGTATATGTGACCTCATTCACACGACCGAGGTCTCTTGTCAAAGGCATTAGTCAATCATAAACATTAAATGTTAACACCATTTTTTGCCCATAAACCGGAATGGAGCTTATACTTGACCTGGTTAATTGAATTAGGATGATGGTAACAATAAGTTGTCACATCAATCACATACTAAAGATTGGGTAAAGGATCTCTTACTAGCCTCTCATTTGTATAAGAGTTTGATTCTTTTATGTAGGTCGACCCAGTCAAATGTTCGACCCCTTCATGGGGTTCAACAGACTGTCTCTTGGTAGAATGACAAGGAGTATGAGCACATGTTTAGGGGCTATGTAGGGTATTCGATGGCTTTGTTAGTTGAAGCGTAACATAGTCCCCGAAGTCCAACTATGGATATTTATATAATACGCGGACTTTTGTATTGGGATGTATGTTTTGTGAAGAAAAAATGTTCGAAGATTAACATAGAATATCTCTATCCCCAAAGTCCAAATAAGTATATGTTGTAAATGCACGAAGACGATGTTCTTTTTGAAAGGTGAACCTGTTGATGTAGTTTGAGCCTGTGATAATGTTGAAATGCATTAAGGTGAGGCTATTGCTAAAAAGGCGAGCCTGTTGATTTAGTTAAAGCTTGTGATAATGCTGAAATGAATGAAGGCGAAGTAGTTCAAGCATGTGATATGGATGTATTACATTAAGGCGATGCTCTTGCTGAAAAGACGAGCTTATTGTTGTAGTTGAAGCCTTTGATAAAAAATGCATTAAGGCGAGGCTCTTGCTGAGAATGCTAGCCTGTAGATGTAGTTGAAACTTGAAAAGACATTGATGGGACGGGTGCCACAATGATTCGAAAATCTCTCATGTTTCCAAGATATGGAAACGAAACCATTTCCATTTTTCAATACATGTATTGTGTGTGCATTAACTGCGCAATGATGGCAGTCTATTACCATTATTAAATGTGAGATGATCTATAGGTGCTTTTGGTTTTAGCGACTCAAACGAAGGGTACATGTGTATGCCTGGGATTTTAGTAACACTCATCCAATAGTGGAGGCTCATCTTTGTTGGCTATAATGGGATGGACTTAGCTATTTAACACTTTTTCATTTTGTAAGAAATTCTCACATATTCAAAAGATCTTTCATATTTATTCTGCAACTTTTGTATTATTTTCGACGAGCAATCGGATTCTAAACTTGTTTCTATGTCGTTTGACACTTGTATAAGTAACGACCCTTTTTCGCTAAGTTTATTGACATAGACACTTATCAAAAGGCCTCTTCTTCGAAACTAAACACAAAGGAGGGTCCTCTGAGAAAGTTGACATGGCTTTGATATGTGCCAAAGCTTGGTTGCCTCCTTTAATTCCCGCTGAGAGAATTATGGAGGTAATGGGGGCTCTCCATAGTGCATTGATGATGCAGAAAGATCCTATGGACTATAGTGCGAGGTAGGTGCTTCGCTATGGCTGATCTGCATAGAGGAAAATGAGCTAGAGACCTTTAGGAAGCGATATAGGATTCTGAACACTATTGAGATATTCGTTCCGACCCCAGATGAATGAGCTTGTTTCTCCAATAAGGGGTGTATTGCTATGACTGAGGCGATCCTGAGTATTGGGATGATATTCACTTATATCCATTCTTTAGGTATATACTTAGGCAGTATAACCTAACCCCACCTAGCTGCTTCCCAAAGCATAGAGCCAATTTACAGGGGCCTTCCTTCTTTGGAAGTAGCACTTTTGGTGAGTATATGCCTCCCCACGTCTTACAGAGCCTTTTCCAACCTCGAGCCTCTAGTGAAGGGGAAAACTTTAAGGGGTGGTACTGTATGAACCCTTGTGGCTTACATTCGTCCTTCATCTAGGGCACTCTAACCTCAATAAAGAACTAGAAGTCGTCTTGGTTTTGGGTGAGGGTTCATTGGTAGATAGAAGAGAGTGATGCTATCCAAGAAATAACTGTGTCGATCCAGTATCATGAGTATAGTGAGTTTCTGATCAACAAAAACCTGTATTCATTGGCAATTTTTGGTTAACAATTTTATTGATTTGATTTTTATGTAGCTACAGTCGACCATTTTGAGCTCAAGACATCTGAATAGACAGTTGTCAGAGCTATTTATGAGCTCTCTATTAAAGAGTGGTCGTTTAAGACAGCAGTAGCCAAGTGTTCCCTTTTTGTAACCATTATTGATGGCCACCAATGATAAGCAACCTCATCATCCTTCTTCATTTTCCTTTCAATTTTTAATAGGTGTTAAAGCCTCATTTTTCTTGCAAAAAAAAAACATGACAAGAAGGACTCTATCAAACCAGACACGTTCTACATATGGAAGCCTGAGAGAGGGAAATAAAAAGAAACCCTTGAATACGAGCTCTCCCATCTACAAACACCATAGGGATGAATTTTCCCGACTATCTAAATTGAACACGCCTCATCCCTCACAGAAAAAAAGGGTGAGAAAAAAGGTAAGGAAAAGGTTTAGCCTGAGGTGGAGAGGCTCTAAAAAGGCTCTTGACCTTAACGAAGAATACCAAACCCTCTCCTCCTCTTTCTCTATAACACCAGACTACTATTTACGAGTCTATGAAGAAACCCATTGCGCTAGACCCTATATCTACCATAAAAATGATCAAAATTGAGGACCAAGGTGAGGAGGAAAGTGGCCTCATAAAGAGAAAGAGGGTGAGAGAGGCCAACAAAAGGGGCCTCTTTTGAAGAAAAATATCAGAATTTTTTAGGTTGAAGGTCGGGTGAAAACGCTCCAGTCGTGTTGGAGATGTTGACCTTCAAGGTCTAGACAGCTACATGAATAAGTATTCTTCGTATGTGAGACTTGTAACTCGATAGATATGGTGGAAGCTGGCCTTGCCCTACAGGCTCGCTTGCAAGGATTCTTTCTGAATACCCAAATGGACACGACGAGGCTATAGAGGCTTAATAAAGAATTTTTCCAAAAGGTAGCTGAAGAGATTGAAAGTTGAGGCCTCTACTATTGATGAGGTAATTGAAACCTTTAAGGTAAAGCATGCTGAAGCAGAATCGAGGATTGAAAATCTTACCAATGAGAATGAAGAGATGAAGAATGAGGTCCACATTTGCAAAGCTGAAGTGAATGAGTTGAAAATTTTGATAATCTACATAAGATAGCTTCGTTAGCTCTAGAGGCAGCAAATAAGAAAAATGGAGAGTTGGAAACCCCAAGTAAATGAGTTGACTGCCGAGGTAGCCAATCTGAAGCGATAACTAAGTAGGGCAGGAGAGGTAATCGTAAATAAGTACTTGGAGCATTTTCGTGTAGCTCTGAGTACACGACCTCGGTTTATACTGGAGGAAGGTTGATTACAATGAGGTCATCAAAAGAATGGTCGAGGGCATCTCCAAGTAGATTTAGCTATGATAAGGGAAAAGTTTCTCCCAGCAGAGCCATTAACCCTTTAAGGATGATGCCACTATAGATTTTAGGTTCTTCTTTTTCTTTTTTCCTTAGCCTTGTATGGATTTCACCTCATTCCTTATGTTTATAAAGAACTATTTCTATGCAGTTGTTTTACTTTTCTGAATTTTTACAAGTGTTGAAGCTTCGACGGATAATGCAAACTAATATAGTAATATTTGATCCATAATTGACTTAATAATCTGGACTGGCCAATAAGTAGTAATATGTACTATTTCTTCAAAACAAAATGGCACGATGGTGTAGGGTATTTCCGAAATAACTTTCTCAAATCAACTGTATTATCATTGGCTAAGTGTTTGAATTTAAAATAGGTCATTTCTTAAATCATCCTTCATATGGGCTCACCACAGTTACTTGAAAGAATATGTATAAGTACGAATGGTTTGTTATAAATGCATAATCCGACCTTTCTCAGAAGTAACCATGCGTCCAGAGTTGTCAATTTGCTCATGAAGGTCTCCAAAAATTTAAAAATAACATGACCTCGACCACTAATGACCTTTCATATGAAAATTTTAAATTCCTTTTGCAATGGGGTGGCTCTTTCGTGCAAGGGCTTTTTCCACGGTGTTTAGTCCATCTGTGAAAAAGGTTTATCTCATAGGTTTCAAGGTTGTCCCCATAAGGATACTTCATACCTTTCTTTCTAAGGTAGATGATGTTCTTTGAGAAGGGATAACTCCTCTGTGCAAAGACTTATTCTACGATGTTTGATCCATCCATTGAAAGGATTCATCTCATAGGTTTGAAGGTTGACTCCATAAGGGTGCTTCATACATTTCCTTTCGAGGCGGACGATGTTATTTGCAAATGAGTGACTCTTCAATGTAAAACACTTCTTCCTAATGTTTGTTCATCTCGTAGGTTTCATGGTTAGCCCCATAAGTGTGCTTCATATCCTTCTTTTCGAGGCGGGTAATGTTCTTCGCAAAGGGGTGACTCTTTTGTACAAATACTTCTTCTATGATGTTTGGTTCATTCATGAAAGGGGTTCGATGAGTAATAAACTTGCAGATGTAAAAAGATATCTTTATTAATGAGATAATTACATAAGATAGGAAAGAACATTTAGCCACATAGATGGGCCTTGTTTACTGGTAGTACAGTCTTAGATGCTTGACATTTCGGGATAGAGCTGTGCCTTTCCATCCAATCTTCGATTCTATAGGTATCGGCCTTAGTTATTTAGATAGGTGGTAAGGGCCCTCCTAATTGGGACCCAATGGTCCCACGCTTAGTTTCTTAGAAGATAATAAAATTCTTCTCCACATAAGGTATCCCCTTCTGAATGACCTCTTCTTTACTTTGGCATTGTAGTATCGAGCCATTTTTCTTTGGTAGGAGAAGAGCCTCATTTGGGAATTGTCTTTCCTTTCTTCAAGGAAGTCTAATTCACACCTCCTAAGCTCGTCATTAGATATTTCATTAAAATGAATGCTACGATGTGGAGGCAATCCTACCTCAACAATGCTCATGGCCTTAGCCCCATAAGCCATTAGAAAATGGGGTTTCTTCTATTGCAATTTGACTTATGGTACAAATTTACCATAATAACTGGGGAAACTCATCCACCCAGGCCCTTTTTGATGTATCAAGCTTTTTTTTATCAAGGTGTACTTGATGGTTTTGTTGATTGCTTTCACTTGGTCATTTTCCTAGGAGTGATGGGATATGAGAAGTATTTTTTGATTTCTAGTTCCTCACCGAAGTCTTTGACTTTTTTGTTGTCAAACTGCTTACAATTGTCTAATATAAGTGAATGGAGAATCCCGAACCGATAGATGATGTTCTTCCAGTTAAATTGGAAGTGTTGGCCATAGTGATTTTTGCTAGGGTTCAGCTTCGACCCAGTTGATAAAGTAATTGATGGACACAATAACATAACCAGCACTATCTTTCCCTTTTCGTAAGGGTCCTATGAGGCTGACTTCCTATTTAGCAAATGGCCAAGGCTTGAAACAACAGTTAAGTACTGAGATGGCTGCATCTGGATGGTAGAGAAACGTTGATATTTTTCACATTTCCATTCGAATTAAAATGCATCCTTCTTGAGCATTGTCCAATAGTATCCTTATATTAATATCTTATGTGCAAGTGCTAAACCCCCTGTATGATTACCACAAACTCCTTCATGAACTTCACAGAAAATGTAATTAGCCTCTTCCCCATCAGTGCATCGGATTCGAGGCGATAAAAACCCTCTCTTATATAGGACCTCATCTTAGATCACAAAATTATCTACTCTTCTTATGAGTTTATTGGCCTCTTCTCTATCATTTGACAAGATTTATTCCTCAAGAAAGGTAATAATTGGCTATATCCAAGATGGGGTTCCTTCAATCTACATAACTTCTTCTCCTTTGGAGATGGAGGGTCTGGCTAGATGTTCAATTGGTACCACTTTAAGTAGTTTTGAATCCTTGCTATTGACAATTTTCACAAAGCATCAACATGAAAATTCTCAATAAGTAGGATTTGAACCAACTCAAATTTCTCAAAAGAAGGCCGGAGGTCCATGAACTTCTTAAAGTATGTTGCCATGCTTTTGTCCCTTACAATGAAATTGCCATTTACTTAACTTGCAGCCAGTTGTAAATCACTATTAACCACTAGCCTCTTCACTTGCATCTCCTTAGACAATCTGAGATTGGTCAGTAACGCTTTATATTCAACTACATTGTTGGAGGCTTTAAATCCAAATCTTACTGCATAATTGAGCTTATGGCCTTTTGGGTTGACTAAGTCCGCAAGTGTTTGCCCTTTCGCAGAAGCTTTTGGTTTGTATACTATATCAAATTCACTTAGGTTTCTGGATCACTTGTTTGAGTATGAAATTTGTCAATACTTGGGTGCTATGGGCATAAAAATATGGCTCTGCTTATGTAATAAATAGGTATTTGCAAACTACATTCCTCCCATATAAGTATACAATTACAGATTTTGCAGAAACAGCCAAATACAGCAATACTGACTCTCATTCTTTAGGTTTTGAGAAAAGAGAGCCTATCTAATATGCTTCTTCAGCCCTGGAAACCTTCTTTGCACTCCTCATCCCATTGGAACCTCTTCTCTTTTGAGAACTTTGAAGAATGGAAGACGTTTGTCAGTGGCCTCTGAAATTAATCGGTTTAATGATGCTGGTCGACCTTTGAGACTTTGTACTTCTTTTGGTTTGCTGCGGACCTTATGTCCATCAAGGCTCAAATATTTCAGGGTTAACCTTTATGCCTCATTGATTAACCATGTAGACTAAAAATTTTCCAAAAGCAATACCAAAAGAGCACTTGAGAGGGTTCAGACTCATCTTATATCTTTTTAGGATTTCAAAAGCAGTGTCAAGTTGCTTAAAATGTTACACGGTCTTGAGGCTCTTCACCAGCTTGTCATCCACATAAACTTCCTTAGTTTTACCAATGATTTCAGTAAACAATTTGCTGAAAAGCCTTTGATAGGTCTCCATAGCGTTCTTCAAACTAAAGGGCAAGACCTTATAGAACTAGAGCCCTGTATTTGTGAGGAATGATGTGTTTCTTCGTCTGACGAATGCATGGGGATCTAATTATACCTTGAATAGGCATCATGCTCCGTAATAGTGTCTACAAGTTGGTCTGTCCTTGGAGTATAAAACTGTCATTGGGGCAAGCTTGGTTAAGATTGGAGAAGTCTACACATACCCTCCATTTACCATTGTATTTCATTACTAGGGCCGGGTTGGAGATCCACCTTGGGTAGATGGTCTCTTTGATGAACACATTGGATATCAGGTTTTCCACTTTTTCCTTCAAGAGCTGGGTATCTTTTCAGGTTAAGGGTTTTCTTCTTTTGTCGGTGAAGGGTGAACTTTGGATCAATATTGAGGTGGTGGCAACTGATCTTGTTTTCAATACCCACCAAGTTCTTGAGCAAGAAATTCTTAAGCTTCTGCTTGTCTTTCAAATCCAAATCTTTTCCTACTTAGAGTATTTTTGTAGGGTCGGGTATACTGGGAATAACTCCAATTCTTCTATTGGGGCCACTCAAGAATTGGCCTCTATGATTCAAAGTTCTAGTCTATTATCCATGGTCTCTTCTTCAAGGGTCACCCCTTCTAAATAGGCATCTGCCATTTCGATGTTTCTCCCTTGTTCAGGGTCTGTCCTTTTTCAGGTGCATCAAGCATTTCAGTATCAACCAATACCATGTGAACGTTTTGATGTTCAACCTTTCTCGAGGATTTAAGATAACATTTTCTTGATTTCATTTGATCACTTTAATTGCGTCGATACCATGCTCGGTGGGAAATTTCATAATAAATGATGAATGGAGATGATGACCCAAAGTTCCTTCAACCCTGGTTGTCTTAATACCCCATCATAGGCTAACCCATGGTCCATAATAAGAAACACCATGAAATGATGAGCCGTCAAGGAACGACCCCATTACCACTGCCAGAGTGATTTTTCCTCTAAGAATGATGTTTTACAGAGGGAAAGACATGGGGGTAAGATCATGATATATCAACATCTTGTAATATGTGGCTCCAAACAGTACATTGATAGAGCTCTCGTTGTCCACCAGCATACACTTCAGACCAATTCTTGCCACAACACCACCAACGCATTGCAATGGGGTAATGCACAATGCCATGTCTTCCTGCGTAAAAGTAATAGATGGTGTACTTCCAGTCTCATAAGGGATGCTATTGACTATGTAGCTTGTTATGTGAGGATCATTGGCTTCTCTTGCATAATTCTTCTGTGCATTTCTTGATTCTTAGCCAACATACGGACCCCCAATAGTAGTGTCTATCCTTTGATAGGGGCATTTTCAGCATCTACTGGGGGTTCTCTTCTATTTCATTAATCACTTATAGGTATGTTCCTATCCTTATCTCCACTGCATCTAGGGGATACTTCCCTAGGTTATCGCATCACCTCATCCTGTCGAGGTTGTTGGTTGTGCCTAGATAGGGGCTTATTCAGTTGTTCATAGTAGATATCCCTTCTTCTTGAATGTGCGTCATCATGTTCCACATGTTGGGGTATGAACATACAATCATTGGTGCCATGGTTATACTTTCGGTGGTAGGTTCAATAAGGCCTATTCGTAGGCTCATTGCTTTTACCCATGCCTTTGCCTCTTGAGAGACTTGGTTGCCTTTGAACATAATGTATAATATCTTCATATGCCAAAGAAGGTACATCATTTAATATGGTCATAGCCAATGTCTAACCTGAAGTAAGGAAGATTGTATGCTCAGCTTGGGTTCATTGTCGATTCACCAAATATGAGATAGGGTCTTGTATTTGCCTTTGAGGTGGTAAGAGTCCTATTGAGGTTCTATTGCGATGATCTATCAATTTTTCATTGACAATTTGGCTTCTCATCATCTCCACCAAGGCATCATAGGTGGTGGGGTTCTTGTTTTGCAAATCTCTCTAGAAGAGGGCATTCCTATTGAGGCATGCTCTCAAAGCTAAAAGAAACTCTCTATCGGTGACTTGCTCACAATAAGTCATCTCATCCGTGAAATGGGCTACGTAAATTTTTAGGATTTCGTCTTCCTGTTTCCTCATTTCCTCTAGATGTTGAATAGGGGACTCTCCTTTATTCCTTGATAGATATTGGTTCAAGAAAGCCTTTTGTAGGTCAGCCAATTCCTGATACTTCTAGTCAGTATATAGCTATTTAGCTGTCCTTGTAAGTGTGAGGTGGAAAGCCCTAGACTTAGGCACATGCGAAGCTTTCCTCAAGCTCATGGAAGTCGTGTGGTTGTTAAGATGTTTTGATGGATCGCCATTTCCCTGATACTTGGGAACTTTTGATGGTACAAAGTGGTTGGGGACGTGGGCATTCCTCAACTCTTGCCAAAATAGGAAATTTTCATCATCATCATCATCATCATCTAGTTTAAAGGGTCTGCATCGGCCACCTAAATAATCCTCTTCAGCTTTGTACCGAGGCAGTTGTGATGTGCTAGCTTGATTTCTTAAATTTGAAGCTTCCTTTTTTCTTCTGCCTATTTCTAGATGGATGGACCTCTTAGGACTCATGGCCTACCTATACCCTTGTGGCCTATGCATAGTAGGTGATTTTTAGGGACTATTTTTAGGTATTGGTTGGCTAATTATGTCAAACACATTGGATGACCTTTGGAGCCCACGTTTTTGTGCAAATTTCGGGAGAAGTTTTCTTCTTTTTGGGTTAGGTATCAACATGAAGTCTGAATACATAATTAGTTGATGTGTCCACCTCAACGTTTCTTTCAATTGGGCTATCCTCTTTCCTTTGCCTCTGAGAGTAAGCCTTTTGGCTATGTTCCCTATCTTGTTGAAAAGCATTTTGCTGAGGTATTTGATACCCAGCTTGTCCCTGCATTTGCATAAGTAATTGCTGCATGGCAGTATTTTGTTGGACAATACTCCTAATGTTGGCAGCCATTTATTTGACCTCTTTTGCTAAGTGTGTAGTAGTACCACCACCTCTACAGTTCTAATGATGGGGTCTACGAATGTTGACATTAGTCTGGAAGACTTCTTCTTCAGGAACCTCATCTTGGCCCATTGCATGAGACCCATAATGGTTGGAACTCATGATATGTAAACAACTTGTGTATTGAGCAACACTCCAAAAAGCACATCTTTAGCTCTTTCTCTTGTTCTTTCTTAAAAAATGAGGACTTTCTTCAAAGGTGGAGTTTTAAGTGGTTTTTTCACGAATGGCTTCTACCACAAGGATGTTCGGGATTATAGTGTGATTTTTCATAGACAGCGTCAATCTATTGACCTTAATTTTTTACCTCCAATGCGGCTAAGAGATCCCTGAGTCTTTCATGCAGACGCAAGCCTGATTTTTGTACACTTGGATAAACTGTTAGCTACACGTGGCTTCATCTAGTGGTGGTAGAGTTGGTCGTGCGCACTCCGACGATAAGTCAGTTGGGGTAGTTTGTAAATGAGTATGGTAGGAACTTAGACGCGCTCGTCCAATGTAAAAAAAGGGGTCGACTTTGGTGCTTATTTAGAGAATAATGTAAAACAAGGTTCTTGAAAGTTTAAACTTGCATTACCTTTAGAATTGCACATTGTATGAGCTTTTATAGTGGAAAATGGTGAATGTTCGCCTTACGATGAAAGTATACATAGCCTCATCCACATAGTTGAGGCATCAATCAATCATAAACATTAAATGTTAATACCAATTTGTTGCCCATAAACCTGAGATGTAGTTTAGACTTGACCTGGTTGATTGGATTAGGGCGACAGTAGCAGTGAATGTCACATCAATCACATACCAAAGATTTATAAAGGATCTCCTGCTAACCCCCTTGGAGCCTTTTCTTTTTATAAGGGTTCGGTTCTTTCATGTGCGTTGACCTAGTCAAATTGGTGCCACCTTCATTGGTCGACGGACTGCATCTTGACCGAATGACGTAGAGTGCCACATTTGGTATTCTATGGCCTCGTCAGTCGAGGCATAACAACTTTGACCCTCCCTTTTATAATAATTTTTATTTTGTGTCTTTGAGTGATAGATTAAATTACCATATAGGTCTCTTTTACCATTAAGTTTTTGCATCTTAAATTTTCTCTGAACTCTACCTTTTAGCTCTAAATCTCTATTTCTCAGGCATAAATGATAGTTCTAAAGGTTATGTCATCCCTATCAAATTTTAGAGCATTTTTCATGACTTTGTTCCTATCACTTATGGAGTTTAAAAATGCAATTTTCAATTGATCATTTGAAATTTTTCATCAAATTGCCATGGTCTTGGGTCAATTTGGTAGATTTATTCAAGTTTTTATCCAAGTTAATAGAGAGATTCAGTTTAGAAGAAGAAGAAAATATTTCAAACGGTAATATTTATTGGGAAGATCTTCAGAACGTATTGAGACTTTAATTAGTTTATTTCAAATTTCAACAACAAATTTAGGTTCACCAATTGTTCTTATGGCATTATTACTCCAAGCAAATTATCTTAGCTCATATCTTAGCGGAATTAAAGTCAGAAGGTCATGAATCGTCTAAAACTTTAGAACACTTTGTTGTATTGAGAACGCTTTCAATTCAGGACCCCACATATTGATATCCTCACTCCCATAAAAAAATGTTTAATTCAAAGTTAATCGCAAGCATTGAAAACTCAAGTTCTTTTAATTTATCTCCTTCAATAAACTTCAAGATCTCAATCCATACTAAATTTATCTCAAATTATCAAGACCTTATAGGAGCCTTTGGATAAATACTAATCTTCAAGGGATTTTGCAAACAGAATTTAAAGGAAAACAACAAGAAAAAACTAAAAAAAATAGAACAAGATTATCCTATCAATTATACTAAGAGTGCTACATACATGAGAGATCTCACCAAGTGAGTGGGTTATCTGTCACAAATTGTTGATTTAGACCAAGGTTCAACCTTAAAGTTTTTAGATCTCGACTCATGATACAACTGTTAAACCCATGAATCAATAGAAACATTAAGAATACAAAAATAACCGTCAGATTGAAAATAAAAGTTCAAGAAATTAAAAGAGAATACATTGCTTTTTTTTTTTTTCCCTAGTGGGAGCCTCAATTGGAATACTTCCAACACCTAATCCTCTGTTCAGCATATACATAAATGGATAATGCTCATAACACTATAATCAAGTCAAAACGACAACGAAGGTACAACCAATGTTCATTATTACAAATTATAAGCTACTCAAGCTTACTTTCAAGAAAAGCAAACAAACCCTAACTTTATTGTTCATCTATAATCACAGAAACCTTCTCTATCAACTATATATACTCGTTTCTCAAAGCACCAAGTTCTTATTTAAATCACCATAAAAACCAAATAACAAAAGAAGATGAAGAAGAATTAGAGAAATGACTAGGGTTTTTTAAGTGAAGTATTGAATGGTATAAATTTTCAACTTTCGAAATGTATTTCATTTGAATTTGAGGTATGTAGACGAGGAAAAGTCAAGATTCACTGCAGCTCCATCCGTGCGGCAACGTACCGCCGCATTATTTGAGTTTTGAGTCAGCTGCTAAGTGACAAATAACCGTGTCTGAAAATAATAAAAAAACAGAATTAAAATAGATTCTGGCTGCTGTTGGAGAAGAAAAATATCAATTACGTTTTGACCTTTTAAATTTAGTGCAATTGACTAGTGTTAATCATTTTGATCCTCAAGTAGAAAACCTTGTTACAAATACAAGGTTCTTGCCGTAGTTGCATATTTCATAATTTGTTGCATATTTATTGCAATTGTAACACATTCTAAATGTTTCGATTATTCAAACATTAAAAGTCATGTTTAGTCCAAGGAAAAATGTACAAATAATAAATCAAACTATTAGTAACTTGCTAAATTATTAAAATAATTGAATTCTTAAAATAACAATTAAATATTATTAAATTATAAAATTGTTTTAATTATTCAAAAATAGATGATTTTATATGGAGGGAGAATTGATTGAAAAATATAATTAAATATTTATGATATATCTGTGAAGAATTTCAAACATAGATAACAACGGCCACCTACTTCTGCCTTGTCAAATAAATAGAATTACCAAACACAGAATTTTTGAGAAAAGAAAGAAAACATGCTTCAACTATATATTTTAAATATTTTTTACATCATTTTAAAAAATAATTTACAAGAAATTTAAAAAAATAATATTTGTTTCAATTTACGTACACACATTTCACCATGTATCTCAATTACCATTATTTTATGTCACATTTTGGATTTCTTAGTTGTTAGAGGAAGCAATGAAAATCGATTCATTTTTATAACATGCAAGTAATTATACATTACAAAATCTTCAACGTCATCTAAGACGAATAGGATCAGATCAAACATCACTCTAAGTCTTAAAAAAGGTTGAGGGCGGCATATGATTGATCTAAAGATTCAAGACAACTAGATTAAGTAATTACCAATCATTTTAAAGTCCACAAGTTAGCATTCGAAATTAGAAGAAAAGCGAATTGGAGCGAATCTATATTATGTGATAAAAATAATTTTAAGATCGATATGCCGATTTTTGCTACTTTTGCCAACTAATAAATAAACCAATTATGTCCATACTAGCCAACTGATCAAACATCGTCACCAAATCAAAACAATAATTATCAAAAAAATTATCCTAGATGTCGGCTAATTCTTCTAATAAATTAATATTATCACTAATCAAAACGCAGCCGTTTAAAGTGTACAGATTCATCCCCTAGCATGAAATTGAATTGCTTGGACCCATAAAAAGAGGACAAAATGCAACAACTTGACCCCTACACCCACTAGCAAATTTAAAATGAAAATGACCATGCAAGTTGTTGCTTGCAATTGCATGCAGTCTGTCAGTTGGTGGGTTAGTTTATTATATTAATAAATGGTGGAAAAGTAAGCTTTTCTTTGGGCACAAAAGTCAAGTTGAAGAGCTAATAGTCTTCTCACGTGCCATCAAGAATTGATCTGATTAATCAGAGCTTAATTAACAGATCTACCTGGGAGCGTGTCAGGCTGAGTAGAGAGGGGATATTCTTTAATTTTGAAGGGGGGGAATTGGGGGAGGGGAGTACATGATTTTTGTCTTTGCGTGATTGACGTACAAATTTTTTATTTTCTCTATTGCATGAAAAATAGTAAAATATAATTTTGCAACCCATTACAAAGATTACGTTCGATTTTTGATAGAGTCACAAGTAATATGAACCAGAATTCTTTGCTTTATATTATCCAATATAACAAAATTGAGGATTTTTCCTCCTATCAATAAATTTGACAAATAATTTTCACGAATAATCACATTTTTTAATTTAAGATAAATACTAAACAGTGCAGATTTATTAAAACAATTTAAAATTTCTATACCAACATTCAAACACATCCCAATAAATATTTTAGTAGATCTTTAATTAATAGATCTAGATCTTTGAATTAACTTAAATTAATTTATGTGAATATTTGTCAAACTCCTTTTTCAAATTCATTGATAGGAGAAACAATTTCCATGTACAAATAATTACTCATCTAAGTAATTACACTATTTTTCATAGAAAGTTTTTGTCAACAAATGATCCAATAGTTAAACTAAAACTATAAAACTATTATAAAGATCATAATCGAAAGCATGAAAACAAAGTGGCATCGTCCACGGAAATTATGTCCAGTGTCAAAAGTTTAACTCATTGATATTGGTTCCTGCTGGTGATTACTAACATATATTTCAAGTTTGTAAATCTCTTCTAAATTGAAATGAATGATTTTTATCCCAAAAAAAAATTTAAAATTAAACTACAAATATAACATTATTGTACAATTACCAAAGCTACTATCAAAAGTAATACGATTAAAAAGAAAAAGAAAAAAAAAAGGCATGAAAGACCACAGTTAGCCATTAAAAGATCATGAGATGGGAGGAGACGATGTGTATATCGACATTAGTTATATATTTTTCATTAATATTATTTAATTTTTAATTTTTATTACTATATTTATTGGCAGAATTTCTGTTAGTAAATTATCAATGACGCAAAATTCCATCAATGTTGTTAAATTACTTTTAAATTATTATTTTATCAAGAACATACTTATATGCCTGTTTTATTGAATTATTAATATAATATAACATTTTTTTTTTCTAAAAATTGTTAAGCAAAGAAAAATCTATCGATATTTTTGAATTTTTTTTTCAATAAAGATATTGAAATGAAAAAATCAATGCATAATATGCATGCACCTCAATACCATAGCCGTCATCTTGGTTTTTTTTTTTTTTTAAAGAAATATAAGTAATATGTGGATAAGTCCTTTAGTGGTTTAGACACAATGGTTCTAATAATTATAATCTTCGAATGGTGAGAATTTACCAAAGGCTTGCAAGTTTGACAAGGAAATAGCCTAGAAATGGGTGTCTTGGTAGAGTTCATGGACCATCGTCCAATATTCTTCTCACATGACGTCAACCAATTCTATGATGAATTAGAGCTCAATAATATGGGCGGTAATCACAGTAATGTCTCCTTTTGTGGTTATCCACAGGACATCTCCCGTAGAGATAAAATATTTCGATTCTGTCCATTCATGTTAGGAGAGTCGGGTAGGGATAGGAAATATAGGGTCCTTACCCTGAACTTGTCCCGATTCTTTTTCTTTTTAATTTTTTCATGTCAATAAATATAAATCGTTTTTAAGAAGATAAAAAAAATAAATACACATGTAAATAAGACAAAAAATGGATATATTCTAATGATAATTTAATTTTAACTCCGTTGCCATGCCTAATTCGGTGAGTGTTGTACTCTCTCTCTCCCCTCTTTTTTTTTGGTCTTTAGAAGATTGTTATTTGTTAGTAATAAATTTGCCAATTTTCTATTGCATTATCTTTCTTACCACATGGTATAATGCGTTGAATTTGATTATAATCAAAATAACTCAAAATTACAATAAATATAAAGCAATTCCTTGTTTTATTTTTCATTTTGACTTGCTTAATATGTTAAATCGTACAATCAGTGATACATAAAATATATATATCTATTTTCACGATTGAATCCATCCAATTCAATGTATTGATTTTTTGTCCAACACTGTTGATTTTTAACATTGAAACGCAAGTATTCAAGTACGTTACCAATTTGGTTTCTATTTCAACTTAGATTATTCCAAAAGTCATGATAATGCTTAAAAAATAAGCAAATTGTGTACCTGGCATCAACAGTAACACTTTTTTCAAATTTATATTTTTAGTCAACACACGAGTCAATAATTAAATCAAAACTATAATTTTTTTGTGATCGTCATCAGGACAATAAAATTAGAGGTTCCTTGACATTGCTTTCTTATAAAAGTTCAAGTAGATTTTAATAAATGATCAAGAAAGTCGAGATCAGATAC
>CAIGRP010007569.1:0-11275 GCA_903798385.1 Fraxinus cuspidata
TGAACCTTTCCGTCCATGTCTTTGATCTAGTAAGTACCAGGTCGGATCTCTCTTTCAATGCAGTAGGGTCATTCCCAGTTTGGTCCCAAGGTGCCTACTCCTGGCTCCTTGGAAGACAAGAACACTCTATGAAGCACCAAGTTATTTATCCAGAAGGACCTTTTCTTCACCATGGCATTATAGTACCGGGTCATCTTCTTTTGATATGCTGTCAACCTCAACTGGGAGTCATCCCTTTTTTCTTCGAGGAAATCGAGCTCACACCTGAGGAGCTCATCATTTGATATCTAGCCGAAGTGTATCCTTCAAGGGGAAGGTAGTCCCACCTCTACCGGGCTCACAGCCTCGATATCGTAAATAATTAAGAAATGAGTCTCACCAGTTGGGGTCCTACTTGTAGTTCAAATTACCCATAGCACCTGTGGTTCCCTTGGCCATGTCAAGTTTCTTCTTCAAAGTATGTTTTATAGTTTTATTCACAGCCTCGATTTGCCCATTAGCCTAGGATGATGAAGAGTAGAGAATTGTTTCTTAATTCTCAACTCTTCACAAAGGTATCTTACCTTTTTGTTGTCAAATTGCTTTCCATTATTTGAAACGATCGAGTGGGGAATTCCGAATCAGCATATGATGTTCTTCCACAAAAATTTGGAGGTATTAGCCTTAATAATCTTTGCTAGAGGTTCGGCTTCTACCCACTTTGTAAAGTAATCAATTGCAACAATGGCGAAATTAGCGCTTCCTCTGCCCTTGGGTAAAGGACCATGAGGTCCACACCCCACTTGCTGAAGGGTCAAGGGCTGGACACTACTACCAACTCCTAGGAGGGTTGTCTCTGGACATTGGAAAAGCGTTGACATTTATCGTATCTTCGGACAAATTGAATGACGTCCTTTTTAGGGTAGGCCAATAGTAACCTTACCTTAGAATTTTTCTTGCTAAAGCGAGCCCTCCCGAGTAGTTGCAACAAACATCATCGTGGATTTCACGGAGAACATAGGTGGCTTCCTCTCCTCCCACACATCAAAGGTGAGGTGAAGAGAATCCACACTTATAGAGAATATCATCCATTAGCACAAAATGTGTGGACCTCTTCCTTAGCTTGTAGGCATCTTCTTTATTATCCGGCAACATCTGATCTTTGAGATAGGCCATAAGGGGTTGCATCCAGGTTGGGGTTCCTTCCTTACATCATCGTGGATTTCACAGAGAACATAGGTGACTTCCTCTCCTCCCACACATCAAAGGTGAGGTGAAGAGAATCCACACTTATAGAAAATATTATCCATTAGCACAAAATGTGCGGACCACTTCCTTAGCTTGTAGGCATCTTCTTTATTATTCGGCAACATCTGATCTTGAGATAGGCCATAAGGGGTTGCATTCAGGTTGGGGTTCCTTCCTTCCACCCACATCACATCTTCTGTAGAGGTGGATGGCCTCGAGAGGTGCTCAATCGGTGCCACCGTTAGCAACTCCAAATCCTTGCTACTAGCCAGTTTAGATAAGGCATCGGCGTGGGCATTTTCAATGCATGGGATCTGGATCAATTCAAATTTTTCAAAGGAGGGGAGTAGGCTCATTACCAGCTTAAGGTAGGCGGACATGACTTTATCTCTAGCTACGAAATTTCCATTAACCTGCCCTACAATGAGTTGGGAGTCACTGTTGATAAGTAACCTATTTGCTTGCATTTCCTTGGCTAGCCTTAAGCCCACAAGGAGTGCCTCATACTCAGCCGCATTGTTGGTGACCTAAAATCCAAATCGTACGGTACAGTTCAACTTGTGTCCTTCGGGACTTACCAGTACCACACCCGCGTCTGAGCCTGCTTCGTCGACCGAGCCGTCCACGAATAGGTTCCACGTGGGGGGGCTCGGCAGGCTCCATCATTTCGTCCATGTTAGGGATATTGGCAAATTACGCTACAAAGTCTGCTAGGGCCTCGCCTTTGATGGTGGTTCTTGCTTTGAAGAGGATCTCAAACTCACTTTATTCTATGGCCTATTTCAACTATCTCCCCGAGGCGTCAGGTTTTTGCAATACTTTCCTGAACAGGAAATTAGTTATCCCATGTATCGTATGGGCTTGGAAATAGGACTTTCTTGATGCAGTGATCAACGCAGGGTTAACTTCTACATATCCGGGTATCGGGTTTCAGGTGCTAACAGCGCATTGCTAATATAATAAACTGGTAGTTGGGTTAAGCCTTCTTCCCTAATGAGCACTGCGCTTATAGGCTCATTGGAGACAGCCAAGGAAAGCTGTAGTGCTTCTCCCATCTTGGGTTTCGAGAGCAGGGGGCCTGCCCTAGGTGCTTTTTCAGCTCCTGGAAGGCCTCTTCACACTTCTCTGTCCATTGATATTTCTTTTCTCCTTTCAAAATCTTAAAGAAAGTGAAGCATTTGTCGGTTGCCTTTGAGACAAAACGGCTTAAGGCGGCTACCCGACCAATTAAGCTTTGCACTTCCTTCGATTTTTGAGGGGACTTCATCTCAATCAGTTCCTATGTTTTCTCGGGATTTTCCTCTATACCCCTTTGGTTGATCATGTACCCCAGGAACTTGCCTGACGCGACCCTGAACGTACACTTAAGGAGGGGGGGTTCAACCTCATACGGTACTTTCATAAGACTTGAAAGGCTCCGTCGAGGTGGGTTATGTGGTCGCTCGCCTTCAGACTTTTGACAAGCATGTCATCCACATAGNCCAGGAATTTACCCGATGCAACCCTGAAAGAACACTTAAAGGGGTTCAACCTCATGTGGTACCTTCTTAGGATTTGGAAAGCTCCACTGAGATGGGTTATGTGGTCGCTCGCCTTCGGACTTTTGACAAGCATGTCATCCACATAGACCTCTATCGTGTTGCCAAGTAAGTCTGCAAACATTTTATTCACAAGTCTTTGGTAGGTGGCTCCTGCATTCTTTAACCCAAAAGGCATCATTCGGTAGTAGTAGAGTCCATTATCAGTGATGAAAGAGGTGTGCTCTTCGTCACCTAGGTACATGGGGATCTGGTGATAAACGGAGTAGACATCCATGAAGTTCAAGGACTCATGTCTGGCGGTGAAATCTACTAGTTGATCTATCATCGGGAGTGGAAAGCTGTCTTTAGGACAAGGCTTGTTAAGGTCAGAAAAGTCGATGCGTACCCTCGACTTCCCGTTATGTTTTTTCACTAAAACCGGTTGGAGACCCAATTCGGATAAAAGGTCTCTCTAATGAAGACATTTTTAATTAACTTCTGTACCTCTTCCATTAAGGCCTCCTATCGTTCCGAATTCAAAGCCCTTCTTTTTTGTCTATGCGGGGCAACGTTGGGATCAATTTTCAGGTGGTGGCAACTGACCTTGAGGTCAATGCCTACCATATCCTCTTGCCTCCAAGCAAAGAAATCTCGATTCTCGCACAGAAATTTCTTCAGTTTTTCTTTGAACTCCGAAGCTAGACCACTGCCTACCTGTAGTAGCCTGGTGGGTTCCAACGGGTCCACAGGGAAACTTTCTAGCTCCTCCATTGGGGCCGCTTGAGACTCCGTTTCGATAATGCAGGGGTCAATTTCATCAAATATGGGCGTTTCTTTGGGAGCGCCCATGTCGACTCCACCAGTTATCATATTAATGTCTATGGGTTCGACCTTCCTGACGGAGTTTAAGTAGCATTTCCGGGCTCCTCTTTGGTCACCTTTAACGATTGCCACACCCGGTTCAGTTGGAAATTTCATGCATAGTGGTGGATGAAAGTGACGGCTCCGAGTTCTTTTAACGCAGGCCTCTCCAATACCCCGTGATAGGCGGACTTGCTATCAACTATCAGGAATTGCATAAATTTCAATATTGATAAGGCTGGCTCTCCCATCTCCACAGCAAGTATGATCTTACCCATCGGCATTATGCTATCACCTATGAAGCCATACAGGGAAATGCGTATAGGGTTAACTCGTGATCCAAAATCATCTTGTCAAACGCGGCCCCGAATAAAATGTTGACGGAGCTTTCATTGTCCACCAGCATTCGTTTTAGTCCATTTCATGCCACCACGGCCCTCACGATAAGGGCATCACAATGGGGATAGTGGACACCTTCCGAATCTCTATGTGTGAACACGATGTGGGGTGTTTTACTGCTTCGGGAACTGCTATCCACTATATAACTGGTCAATAGGGGCCTTTAGCCTCTCTGGCATAGTTCCTCTAGGAATTTCTTGTTTCTCCACCGACATAAGGGCCTCCAAAGATTGTGTCAATCTAATGTTTGGGGGAGTTGTCTACTCGAGTTTGACGGTCTCTTCGTTGTCCGCCCTTTGATCTTTTGTCATCATGTTCTCTTCGTCGTCGGGGAGAGACTTCCCTGTGGTAGGGAGTGGCCTCATCGCGTCTAGGCTCTTGTTTACGCCCAGGCAGGGGCCTATTTCTTTGTCCTGAATTATTTCATTGATCATTTTGGGACTTGCTCGCCTGGAGCGATGGGCAATGTCTCTACAGTTTATCGTGTCATGGCTATAAGAATGATGATATGTGCAGTATTTGGGGGGGGGGGAGTTAGCCTACCTCTAGGTCCCAAACCTCGCCCCTGGCCTCGTCTCCTTCAGGGGGCCTGCAATACAGGTTCGGTTCATCGAATATTGGCTTCGAGCGCGACGTTTTCATAGGCCAGCATGGGTATCGCATTCAAGGTGGCTGTGACAAGCGCCTGCCTCGAGCTGGGGGCGATTTCACTCCAATCTAGTTCCATTGAGATCCACTAAATGGGAGGTAGGTCCTCTTCCATGCTACCTCTGCTGAGGATGGATGCCTTGACTAGCCCTATTTCTGTGGTCAATCAACTCTTCATTGATAATTTCTCGCATCATCATTGCAATGCATCGTAGGTAGTCGGGTCCCGATTTTGGACATCTCTCCAAAATAAGGTGTTCATGTTTAAGCCTCCTCTTAGAGTCGATAAAGCTTCACGATCAGTGATTTGAACACAATATGTCAAATTGAATGCGAAGTAATGCCTGCAACATGGACACTTTATTGAAATTATTTAATGAGAATGCTGGGTGGCGGCAGACGATGAGGATGCTAAGGAAGGGTCAGCCTAGTCTGGACGTCCCGATGCACCTACCGAGTCCCCAAATCTTAGCAGATTAAATGCTATTACAAGATCTTGATATGTGTTTGATTGAAAGGAAGACTATAAATCTCTCTTACTGTCTCGAAGATTTTTCAACACATAGCGGTGAGCAACAAAGTCAATAAATACACCAGCTCGAATTCGCTCTAAGGGCTGGTGGTGAGTTCTTGACACTTAAAATTGTTAAAACTCAAAATCACCAGACCCTGCATTCAACATCACTGGACACATAGTGGTGAGCAACAAAGCCAAGAAATTGGTTAGCTCCAAATCGCTCTAAGAGCTGGTGGTGAGCACTCAGGGCGGGGAAATGCTTAACGGGGCGGGGGGCGGGGGAGGTATCCCAGCCCCCGCCCCGCCCCGTTGCCATCCCTAACCCCTCCTGGGATTTTGAAGGGCTACTGTGATACCGAAGGGAGTCATAGAATTACCAGTGACATTGGGTACTTATCATGCAAGGGTGGTGACCTTGACGAACTTTTTGGTTGTCAAGACCCCAATGGTGTATAATGCAATCTACGGTTGACACCTACTGAATGCATTTAATATCACTCGACACATAGCGGTGAACAACAAAGCCATGAAATTGGCTAGCTCAAAATTACTCTAAGGGCGGCGGAGAGTTCTCAAAACCTAAAATGGTTAAAAGTCAAAATCACCTGGACCTGGCATTTAACATTGCTCAACACATAGCGGTGAGCAACAAAGTCAAGAAATTGGCTAGCTCAAAATCGCTCTAAGGCTTGGTGGGGAGTTTTCAAAACCTAAAATAGTTAAAGCTCAAGATCACCGAACCCTGCATTCAACAACCTAAGATTGCTTGGCATATAATGATGAGCAATAAAGATAGGCAAATAAACTCTCATACGTTGGCAAGCGACACCAATACTATAAACTAGATAAAAAAAATCATGATGATGTTCAACAAGCAAGCATTCATATTCAAAATGTAGTAAGAATGTCTGTCTACATCCCAGACCAGGAGAAAACACTAAATAGCTGAATGATAAAAATTGAATAATAGTAGAAAGAGCTAAAAAGTCTACAACAAAAGGTCATGTCAAATCGAATGCGAAGTCCCTCATTCCCGCCTTGTGATGTGCGTCCAAATGTCTTGGATTGAGGGGTTCCACCTTCCTTTCCTTTGCCCTGCGCCGAAACCTATCAAAGGCTGATGGATCGATAGTAGGGTGCTTAGCAAATATCCACTCCTTGGTCAGGTTGATGGATTCCACCATCACTTTCCCCCAGTAAGAATGCAAGGCCTCGTCAAAATCAGATGACGACTTGTACCGCACCACAGATGCCTCCAGGTCCTTAACATACTCAACGGAGGCTCTATATTTCTCCACCGCTTCCTCGGGAGCTCGAGTCAAAACAGAGTGAATGTTGTCTATCTCCGCCTCTTGCTCACGAGCACATGCATCTGAAGCTTCTAGAGACTTCTTCAAAAACGAGATTTACTTCTTGTACTGGTGAAACTCCTTTTTTCTTCCGCAAGGGCCTTCAACTTCGATAACTCGCAATGTCTCGACTCGACGAGCCCGGTCTGAAGAGCTATAACCTAAAGGAAACAAGAGATCAAATAACTATGGGCATGTACAAAAGAATAGACAAACATAAACAAAGAAGGATGATAGAAAATCTACCCTCTGAGTGTGGACCGCTAGAACTCTCTCAATGTCACTAGCACTTCGCCCGATAATTGCCTAGACAAGTCTAGGCGAAACCAAGGATCTGATTGCCCTCATCTCTAAATAGTCCCGAGATGGAGAAATCTAAAGTCTGGAAAAGGAGAACCCTCGCGCTCGATCACGACACAACCCGAGTTGTCCCTTCCAGCCTCGGGTGGTTGGATAGCCTTAACAGGCTCATCCAAAAGTTGAGATGCCTCTTCGATGGGACGGCGTTGTGCTTCTCCATTATTGGTCTTCTTCCTTTTCAATGGAATGGAAGGTGAGTCATTATTGCTCTCACAACCACATTCTGCAAATGAGTCCATGGTTTCCTCTAAATTGAACTACATCCCTGTACACACAAGGTAGAGTCTATCAAGCTTACAAAACAACAAGTCAAGAGGTGTACAAAAGAAAAACTAAAAGAGAAACACGCCGAAACTTACCATCGGTAGGGATGAATCCCTCATCACTCCCTGGCTCATGTAGGGACTTCAACATCTTGATAAGATCAAAATCCATATCTTTGCGCAAACAGTCGAGTTAATCAAGCCCAACAAATAAAGACAAGTCAAAGACTTTGACGAGCATAAAAATACAAGTCAGGGAAAGAGGCCTACCAGTAGGACGCACGATCCCCACTAGCAACATATTCCTCATTGTCAGAACACCAACAAATAAAGACAAGTCAAAGATATTCACAAATATAAAAATAAAAGCAAAGTAAAAGGACCTACCGGTAGGACGACCGATCCCCATTAGCAACATATTCCTTATTGTCAAAACTGACCCTACGTCGGGCGTAAGGGGTGGAATTTTAGTCAGTTCTTGAATTTGCACATTTAGTAGAGGGATGATCTCGACTTCAATATTGAAGAGGCGAATTAAGGGATACCTCCAATAGGTATTAAAAGGGAATTGGCACTCATCGGGTCGAACTAAGAAAAATCGGAATTTCCACCTGCTGTTGGAATTTTTAAACTTGGGAAAGCGCAATGAGACTCTAGTGTTAAAGTAGACGAAGGCGTTGCATTAGGCTAGTCGTGCATCTCGAAAACACACCTAAGAGGTCCATTGAGAGTGAAATTTTCTTGTTAAGGCAAATGTGTAGGAAATATAGTGCTTTCCTCCATGCGTTGGGATGAATTTGACTAGGAGTGAGGTGAAACTCGTTAAATAACGAGATGAAGAAATGATGGATGGGGATTCGAAAACCACTGTCAATAATATCTTTATATACGGCGACCTTACGGGGGACGGGCCCGAGAAGCCTTTCTTTGTGCTTAGGAGCTTTATACACATAGTGATCCACACACTCATATTTTCTTATTGACTTTTCCAATTTGGATGGGGAATTATAAAGGCTATAACATTTTGGAATCTCAAGAATCACCTCATCACCTGCAGCATCTTGCTCTATCTCTGTATTTTGATTTAAGGACTTGATCGAACAAATGTGTCTTTTGGGACAACTTGGTTGGAATGTATGTAACCCAATCGAATGGAATGGAATATCGGAGTCATTGAAAATTTGAACATCTCGAGCGGGAATGTCGGCGTGGCCGGTCGACGAGTGAATAACTCGTCGACGATCAACCAGCCAAGCTAGTCGATCGTCGACAAGCAGGTCGACGACCTCACTGGTCGAATTTTGTCGACCGGTGAAGCCGGTATTGGCCTGGCCGACCCATCCGAAGATGGGTCGGCCGATTTACACACTCCCTTACCATCGCTCTCGTTGGATGAAGAAGAAGTGAAATTTTTATACATGATAGATGAAGAAAACCAAAATGACAAGAAATAAAGAAAAAAAATAAAAATAGGAGATGAAAGAGTCTTAGAGAGTTAAGAGAAATGTGTGATTTTTGCAAGGGGTAAAAGTAAAACAATCACCTCTACAAATAGAGGTAGAATTTGAATTTTTTGGGGGAAATTTCCCCCCAAAACTAAAACTCGATTATGGGGTACCGCATGTACATTACTTTGTCACTCTATGTCAATTGGGCTGCCGTTTATATCAAATGTTGACACACATAAACAAATTAATTAACCAGCATGAAGAGGCTGCCCCTTGTCGATAGACATCGACAAGATGTAGAGGAGCTAGTGATATAAGATGGTGTTAATAATTATCCACGATGGCCATTGAGGTAAGGGCTACTTAATATGCACGCCAACTAGAGCACCACATGATAGGTCGTCTACCACTGTGAGGCTGTCGATCACCATGAGGCCGCCTACCACCTAAGGCTGTTGACCCCATGAGGCCGCCTACTACCATGAGATCCCCTATGTTCAAATAGGCCATCTACCACTATAGGCCGTCGACCCCCCCATGATGCCCTCTATGTCCACATAAGCCATTACCACAATGAGGCCAACACTACACTTAACTATACAAATAGTAATGAGTTGGACGAGAATCACCCAACAGCAAACATGGGCACAACCAACCGCTTGAGGAGTGGGAATCAACCCGTTAGAACGTGGGGGAAGTAGAAAGGTTTACGTTGGACACGTGGCACGATTAACCGCAGAACGAGTGTGTTTCATCATGTGCCTATAAATATCTCTAAGGTGAGAAATGTATTCTTTTGGAAACTCGAACTATTTGAATTTCAAAGATACTATCTTCCTACTTTCCTAAACCAATGACCGATTCTCACGCTGTAGGTATAACGGGGGAGAAATCTCCGACCTCATTTTGCAGATAGCATTAACTGATTGGAGCAGCCGAAACACACTACACGTCAAGGAAAACGCGAAAGTTTATCTCGCTACAATTTCATATAACATTAATTATATTCGGGTTGTTGAGATTCCACTGAAGTTATGGTACAATATACTGAAAACTTAGAGAATTGGAAACAAAAATGATAACCTTTGACGTGTTTGTAGGATGACGCGTGCTATTCCTTGGAGTCCAAATTCATTGCACCAAATTTATCATCGGGCCATTGTTTTCAAGAATCCAAGACATTGTCTTTGGGAAGAAGATGAGTACACCACACTGTATTTAAAGTTTTTTATGGGACGAAGAGTATAACTTTCGGATTAAAATCATATTTTAATTTAAGTCAAAGTCAGACAATTAATATTAACCACATATTTCATGAGTTCCACAACTTTTTAACTACACATTTCAAAAACTTCTATCACAATCTACTAAAAATCTAATTTAAATCTCTACCAAACACCCACTTAATAAAAATTGTGGTGGTGTATTTATTAAAAATCTATTTTATTTGTAATGTAGTAAATAAATTTTGTGGCGATAATATAATTATCCTATTTATAATATATTAAGGCCCCGTTTGTCTTCCATTATTTCAAAATATTGTTTGATACAGTAAGATTCTCCACCACGCATTCACATAATAAAATATTCTACACACAAATCAATAAAATTACTTTAAATTTTAACTACACATTCTCTAAAAAATAATATTCATTACTCCATTTCTTCTACAATAATGGGAGGCAAACACACACTAAATATCACATCAAATGAAAATAACTTTTTGGATGATTATAACTCTACTGCAATTCAATTATTTCAATAATATCTTACTTTTTACTTTTCAATAAATATTATAATAAAAATCAATTAATTAGGATTCACATTCAATTAATTAATATTTATTAACATTTCACATCCAAGTACTTGTTATTAATTCTCAATTAATTAACATTCACAGTCATTTAAATGCAGTTCATACTAAGTATCATCTAGTTTCACTAAATTGAAAATTAAAATATATTTGTTTAATATAAATAGTTTACCATTCATTGTCATGTATATATTCTTTAGCATTAATTTTAAATTAAGTAACGTTAAGGTTAATTCATGTATCTTATTTATCATTTATCTTTAATTATACATTTAGTTGTAATTTTAATACTCACATTCAAGTATGCATTTCACTATTTGCGTATATATAAATAATTAATATTTATTTTCAATTACTTACATTTCTCTCATAAATAGATCAAAATAGTAAATAGAAAGTTAAATATTACATTCACAATACTTGGAAAACATTTCAAAATAATGTGTCACACGTTCAAATCTAACTACTAATTCATAAAAGTGAGCAATTAAACATAAAGAGTCAAGCCTTTGTTTGATCTCCACTGTTTGAAAAAAAAATGATTTTGAAATAATATTTTGTTTAAAATACGTAGTTAAAAAGTACGAAGAATTTTTTGATTTATTTGTCATATTATTTTATTGAGAGAATGTGTAAAAAATAAGAATAGAGACAAATAAAAAAATTAATGGGCCAAATGTAGGCTAAATTAATACCGTGTTTGATACCTATTAAAATTCAGATTTAATCTAAATCAAAGTCAACAATCAATTTTAACCACATATTTGATGGATTCACAACTTTTTCAAACAAACATTTTATGAACTTTTATCAAAATCTATTAAAAATCTGATTTTAATTTCTATGGGCTAAATAAAAAGTGTGCAGGGA
>CAIGRP010007574.1:0-15544 GCA_903798385.1 Fraxinus cuspidata
TTCGTGGCTTTAGATTGGAATTCAGTAATCAAACAAATGAACCCTTACAATAGTGGAAAAATTAAATCAATCTCCACTCGTTACATGCTTCCCTCGACGTGTGTGTATGAAAACTCATGTCAACATATTCAGATTGTGATTGGCTCAACACCTGACCCATAGCAGTCAAATATATCATTACTTCGCTCGAGAGATACACACACCCCCAAACTTATGTTTTTCATTCAATTTTCTCGGGGTGCATTCTACGTTGAACTTTTCAATTCTATTCCTTACCCTCTCTTAGCTTGAATATATCTTATTATTACAAGCTCACAATTTAACAAGCTATACTTTTGATTGCTTCAACTTATAAGAATAAAGTGAGTTACTTGATTCTTATCAAAGGTGTAGTTTTATCAACCGAATGTCTGGAGCTCAATCATTGTACTTGTGTATTTTTTTCATTTTCATTTTTCATGTTTTCTCCATTTTTTTCTTTTTTTCCCGAACATCTTCTCATTCGCTTTCTATATAACCCATGTAGCAAGCTTTAGGCCGATGACTCCCAAGCCAGATGACCATAGGGCACCAGATTTTAAATCACCCAAGTTATGCAGGCTCGAAAAGATACTTTTGTTCACTCAAAGATTAATGCAATGCCTCTTTTCTTTTAGACATTCAGTTTCTAAAGCTAGCCACTAACTTAAAAATTTCACCTCATCTTCATCTCATTGGGTTTTAGATAATCCATACAAGATTTTCATGTATGGAATCCCTACTTATCTCAATGTTCCTTTGTAACAGCTCAAACATCTCCAAAATACTCTATATTTGGATTATGGATCAGTACAATAGAGGTTGTTCGATTTCACTTACTATGTTCAACTATTTTCTAAACATTGAACCACGTCACTAACTCAATATATCAAACATGAGTAAGGTACATAGAGAATGTCAAGTTTCACACAAACAGGTTTTCACTAATCTAACACTGCACTATTTTCATTATTCACAGCCGATACATATTCCAATAATCACATGATAGCCGACACAGTTATCAAACCCACACAAGCACACAAAACTAAAGTTGTAATCTAATGCTAGAAAATAAATAAAAAATTGAAAATAAATAAATAAAAACTGCAAAATCTTTTTTTTTAAATGCACACAGTCACACAAAATAAAAAAAATTGCAGACATAATGATGAACACATGAACGCTTATTTGGAGCATTGTCTTCAATGTTTTGATAACCACAACTAGCAAAACTGAAAGTCACATAAAGAACAGGATAAATGAACCATAAGGTAAACAAAATGGGGTTTAAAGTACTCATCTGATCAGTGTGAAGGAGGGGGATGGAAATCGGTTGCATAGACTACCTGCAGATTTTTATTTTATTTTTTTTATTTTAAAATCCATGATGACACAAATGCAAAACAAATCAAAATAAAAATTCTAAAACTAATATACAGAAAAGTAAAGTGAAGAACGTACCTGGAGGACGTCAAAGGTGGTAAACATGGTCTGCAAGGAGCATTTCTTCAACCGCAGGCACCTGCCGCCCATATACAATCTTAAGACGTTACCCATTCACTTTAAATACCCTACTGATAAGTGTATTTCTTACACTTATTTAGATTGTCAAAACATGGATATACGTAATTATTTTGGATTGAATTGTGGCTAAAGTTGTTGTTTATTTTATGTTTTAGGTTCACATCAATGAATACCATGAAATTGGAGAAAAGGATGCAAGAAAGGGACTGAACGATGCAAATGGAGAAGATGAAGACTAAACCGCAAATAATCAAAAGTTAGCTTGGAGCGAAAAACGAAAGTCAAGAGTGCAATGACTAAAATGGATATGAAGAGAAGAACAAAGATTGAATAGAAGTAAGAATGGGAAAAAAGGAGTTTGTGGAAAGTTTAGGGGCCAAAATGCAAAATGGCCCCCAAAGAAGCCCTAAGGCGTGCGCCCTCGCCTGCATACCTAAGGCGCGTGACCTAGGTTACACTAGGCGCACGCCTCGAGGCAAATCAGGGAGAAAAATTTACTTTCCTTATTTTGTTTTGGTAATGTTTTAGAGAAATCTTTTAGGTATAATATAAGAAAAAATTCCGTGACCTGGGAGGGGGGAGAGCCGTATTTAGAGCAGAAAAGAGAGAGAACTTATATCGAAGAAAAAGGAATTCATCGTTTGGGTCCGATTTGGAAAGCTTAGAATCAACATCATTCATCCAGTGCATTAGTCACACGAGTCTTGCGTGAGTTCAGTTATGTTTGGATTGGGAGTTGCATGGTGTTTGGGGGATGTGACCATTCTATTTAGATGAGTGGGAAAAAAAAAATTGAAAATTGCATGCGGTTAAAGGGAAAATCGAAATTTTTCGAATGTGTCTACATATTTAAATAGTATGCAATTTTTTTTTTTTTGGGTCATACCATTTGTAATAGTAGGGTTTTAGTAAAAAAAAATTGAAATTGGGGCATGCCCAGTGAATAGGCGAAGCGAGTCCCTGGAGGAAATTGGCTCACCTAAGGCGAGCCAATTGGGTGAGGCGTGCGCCTCAGCCCAGGAGAGGGGTTTTAAAATCCCTCCACCCAGTTTTTAAAAGCCCCATCTGGTATATCCAACTTTGGTTCAGGTATTCTATGCAAACTTTAACAGATAGATAAACGATCCAAAATCTGACCACGAGCACTATACCTGGATTAGGGATAAGTGGGTGATGTTCACCCCCGAGGTGATTGATGAATATTATGATTTAACTTGGGACAACATCACCATGATACCTCTAGAGCAGAATATGGCACTGGTAGTTCAGATGCTCTATGGAGAACAGGGAGAAGTAGGAGAAAAATTTGAATATAACCGATTGACTCGCTCATTGACAGTGCTGATGAAATTTATCAGCCACATCATTGAACCCACTTTGCATATGCCTACTTTCAACTTTGCCAAATCGAGACTTCTCTTCCACTTATCATGGGGTTTCAAGATTGATTTGGGAACCTTCATCTACATTCAAATTGTTGAGTTTGGTTTTGAACCGCAAGCACATCAGAAGATGATTTTTCCCAGCCTTATCAGTAAGATATGTTTGTCCTCGAGGGTACGAATTCTTCCTGCAGAGCAATCGACTTAACCTAGTATCGCTATCAATGGTACATCTGCTCAAAATTCGTGGCAACATATACTTGCAAGCAGGCAGCGCCATCAGCAACAATAGTTATAGGGGGCATACCACTACCACAGCCTGACCTTATTGTCGACACACCACTCCTACGACATTATTTGCAAGATTAGCTGAAACAATCCAAGGCATGCTACGAATAAACTAGATGTTGGGGCCCTTGGATTTAAGAGTTGGTCACGTGGAGTCCTGCACCAATACAATACATGACCATATGACGCTGGTGCGGAAGGATGCATCCAGTGCGGGTAGGAGGGTCGATTTGTTTTCCTAGAGAATGGATCATTATGTTTGTATGACATGATGAAGGGTATGCAAGGACAACTTGATGAGAGTTATGCTATGGTGAACGACATACAGAGCAAGATAGGCCAACATTCTGTTTTGTTACGAGGGATTCTTACATGCTTGCCTTCGCACCCTCCTCCATCTTCTCCAACTCCCTCGGGTTTCGATGATTACATACCTTTTCCACCACTGCCTTCTGATTGACTGGGGAAGTACCCACATTTCCCATCTACCCTACTTTTTGCTTTTTATTCTATTTTTGTACATTAAGGGCAATGCACATGTTAGGTTTTGGGGTGGCTGACTCCGTGCATGATCATTGAATGTGTTATTTATTTTACTGCATTTATGTGATTGTCATATGTTATTTAAACTTTTTTAAAATCTTTTAGTCTTTATGTGTGTTTGTGTGGGGTAAATAATCTTGCCGGCAATGATGTATATATTGGAGATATGTGTTAGACTTAAATTTTGAAGATATTATACGTGAGTTGATTGATACGTGTTGACAAGAAACTTGATATTTATTGCACACTATACTCATGTTTTGCATTTTGAGCTAATGAATTGGTTCATACTCGGAGAGAAGTTGAACATAGTTTATTCAATCCTAAAAAAAAACTCATGATCATACACTTCCCTATACCATTTATAGAACAGTTTGGAGATCGTTAAACTAGTACAAGGAGACAATGAGATGAATAGGGGTTCCATGCGTAAAATTATTGTGTGAATTAACCATCAAGGTTAAATTAGGCGAAAATCCTAAGTCAGAGGTCGATTTTCAAGAATAAATGGTTAAGGGGCATTACACTACTCTTAACATATGAAAAGATAAAACGGCTTAATGGAAAAACTTATATTCAAAGCCTTCTTGATTCGGGTAATTAAGCTTATAAGGGCCTTTAAAATCTGGTACCCTATGGTCATCTGATTTGGGAGTCATCGACTAAAAGCTCGCTACAAGGGGTTACTTAGTAGCTTAATGGAGAGAAGCCATCATTAAAAAAAAAAAGATTACGCCCCAAATGATTATTTTAGAAAATTAGACCATTGACAGAAGATTGTTAGCTTAGTTCATTCTTGGAGGACGGAGCAAACAAATATCAAAGAACCCTTGTTCATTGAAATGTTAACTTATACTGGTCAAACCTATTTGAAATAGAGAGGGCAAAGATTAGGAATCAACTAAACTTCAACTTAGGAGCACACCTCGGGAAAATGGGTGAAAACTATAAGTTGTGTGTACTCTCGAGTGGAGTGAGGAAATACTAGACTGTTGGGGATTGGAACCTAAATCAATCATGAGCTTGATTTGTGGCATGAGTACATATACACACATGTCGAGTTTTGCATGAAACATGTAGAGATTGATTTGAACTATGTGATATTGAAACTAATTTTTGTATTAACACAAATCCCAATCCCGAGACATGGCGAGTTATCTCACCCATTTGTTGAGTAAAGCCACATTTTTGTTTGAGTACAAACAAATGTTCAAGTTTGGAGGATTTGATAAGTGTATTTCTTACACTTATTTTGATTGTCAAAACATGGATATTCGTTATTATTTGGATTGAATTGTAGCTAAAGTTGTTGCTTATTTTATGTTTTAGGTTCACATCAATGAATACAATGAAATTGGAGAAAAGGATGCAAGGAAGGGACTGAACCGATGTAAATAGAGAAGATGAGGACAAAAATGCAAATAACTGAAAGTTAGCTTGGAGCTAGAAACCTTGAAGAGAAGAACAAAGATTGAATAGAAGTAAGAATGGAACAAATGAGTTTGTGGAAAGTTTAAGGGCAAAATGTAAAATGGCCCCAAAGAAGCCTTAAGGCGCGCATTCTTGCCTACAGGCAAGGCGTGTGCCCCACACCAACGCAGCCTCGACTACAGCTACCTAAATATCTAAGACGCGCGTCCTAGGTTACACTAGGCGTGCACCTCAAGGCAAACCGGGGAGAAAAATTTACTTTCCTTATTTTGTTTCGGTAATGTTTTAGGGAAATCTTTTAGGTATAATATAGGGGAAATTTACATGACTTGGGAGGGGAGAACCATATTTTGAGCAGCAAAGAGAGAAAACTTACATCGAAGAAGAAGGAATTTACCATTTGGGTCCGATTTGGAAAGCTTGAAGTGAAGATTTCCAGCTTTTCTTCACATTTATATGATTCGGGTGATGACTTTCTTTTATTTTCTGTGTAATTTTTATATTAATGTGCTAGGCAAGTTTAATTGTATTAGATGGATGATGAAACTCTTTGATTTTTAGTTTTAATTCAAAACTTGTTATTTTTAATTTAATTGTCGCGTTGTGATTCCATAAACATGCTTATTCATATTATTTTATTGTTTACGTACCATTAGGGCAATAAGTTGCTTATTCATATTGTTGAAAAACTCACGATAGGTAGAACACTGTTTGTAGAACAAATGAATAATAAATATTATGAATAATATTTATGAAGTGTGCGATCGTGTGTGGTAATCCTAAATTTCAATGCATGTTTGTCATATGAATGCAGACTAGGAATATGATCGTGTCGTGATAAACATATGTTTATATATTTTGGAAAAGAATAGTAAATAAGAGTGAAATTATCAATCGTCACAAGTTGAGAATTGAAACTAAGAGTCGATTAGTGGAGTCGGAAATCAAACACATTCATCACTTTCAATTTAAACAAATATTCATTGCTCGCATAGTTATAAAACGTAGTTATATATAAAGTAAATATATTTTGTTTAAATCACGAATTTATATATATCAAATACACTTGAATTAAGCTTTACTTCATGTGGGACGATAACTCTCTCATCACTATTATTACTTGTACAACTAACCCGTACGCTTGTGGGATTATTTCGTAACATTTGGTAAACCGGTCGACCGATTGATGGATAAGTCAATCAAACTCCAAAAGTTCTAAATGTGAATATTCATACTTCTTACACCGATCGATCGAACCTGCCTCCAAATTGTCGATAGTTTTGGGAGTTCATTTTCTCGTATTTAAATGGAATGAGCAAAAACTAATAATTGTATTATATAGCCTTGAGTCAGCTTGCCTGTGGTTCAACTAGAGCCTAAAATATATATGTCCTTTCAAGTCATTTTTGTAGCCTTACAAAAGTCTTGAACTAAATTGCAATTGTAATAAAATTTTATGAATTGCACATGCAAACATGCCATAATGAGTTTCCTAGACAGAACAAGAGATTGAGTTGTTGCCCTACACTTATATAAGCCATACCGGATGGCCATGGCGGCCGATTTTCATATATTTAGTGAAAGAAATTGTTCTTCCTTTTTTCCCGTGTGATTTTGCATTTGAAATCTGTTGGGAACTTATTTAATTTGTCATATGGGCCGACCATTAAGGTTTGTATTTGACAATTGACTGATATATGTGAAAATTATATATAGAGTTATGGTCCCCAATTCATATGCAATTTTTTATTCTTCGTGTCATCCCATCAATACAAAAATTAATAGAGAGAGCATATTGGAGAGAAAGATACAAAACCCATAATCAAGATTCAAAAAGAATGATTGTGGTAATTAAATTGAAGAACAAGAAATCAAGATTTAGAGATCCTAATTTAAGATTCAAGATTCATTATTCAATATACAAATTAATCGATCAAGATATGTTTCACATTAATTAATTTTCTTGATGATTTGACATGGTGATCTTTTCAATTATGTAAAGTTTATAAGTTTAAGTTTCATGAATCAATAAGTCGTATTAGAGCCAACTCCATGTTAAAACATTGATACTCAAGAAATAATTTTAAGAGTTGAAATTCATACTTTGGATTACTTAATTTTGAGATGTGATTTTCAAATCTTAGATATTTAAATTTTGGGTATTCTCAAATTTGACAATTTTTAGGGCTTAATTGTTTTGAGTATAATTATAATTGATGGCATTTATGTGGAAAATAGTTTTGCTCAATTCGTTAGACACGAGTGGATCAAGTGATTAATTAGGATATGCAATTGCTAGAAATTATGATTTTCTGCAAGTGATAATTAGGATATCCAATTGCTACAAATTATATGATTTTTTGTGGGTTTTCAATGCGAATCGGCACTGCAATTGCAAGAAATTAATAACTTTCAGTGGGTTTTTCAAGGCGCTGTGCATGGGGTGATTAATTAAGATTAAGGCAATAGGTTTTAGGCATTGAAATGGGGACTGCCGCTGACATTCTGTCCTTTCCATTCTATTTTACTTATTTATTTTTATTTATTTTAAGTTCAAAACAAGATAAAAACAAAATAAAAGAATTAGGAATTAGGAATTATAATTCAAATTTTGGTATTAAAATAAATTTCTTTTGGATTAATAATTTTTTTAAAAAATAAATTAATTGAAACAATATGTTACCAAAGTAATCTCTATTGTCGAGATTAATTTATCTGGAATATTAGGAAGGTTGAGTGTTTTTAATTTATGCAGATATTTACCGACCCAATGAAGGTAAATATTTGGTCGAATTACATGCACATCTACGGTAATAAATAGTGACAATTTTAAGGTTTTGTTTTATATGAATAATAAATTGGTCCAAATATATGTTTATTGTTTGATATAGTTTATTGTCAATATTTGATACCGCACCAAGAGTACCACTTACAAGTTGGTATTTCTGTTCAAATGCTAAATATCAATGTTGTGATCAGTCCCTTTTGATGAGGTTTACCATTATTTGATTTAATTAATTCTTTAATACGAATTCTAATGTAAACATATTTCTTAGGTTTAAGTTCTCTGTTTGGTTAATCCATCTACTTCTACAATATTTGCCATAAGCAATTTAATTCATGTGCTTAAACCAAAGTTTAAGAGCTGGAAAGAGAACGTTTGTATTGTTCTTGGCGGCATCAATCTAGACCTTTCATTAAAGACTAAATAACCCACTTATCTTATGAATACAAGTTCCGCTAATAAAAAGGAACTCAGATAAGTGGAATTGTTCAAGCCACATAAGTCTTATGATCATGAAGTGTGGAATTCCTGCAACGTTCAGGAGCCTTGTGTCCGATGATGTAACTACTGCTAATGAATTTCTTAAAGAAGTTGGAAAAATACTTTGCAAAAGGCGATAAGGCCAAAACTAGCATGCCTTTTGGAAAATGTAGTTTCACTAAAGTATAAGGGTAAAGAGAACATAAGGAAGTACATCATGGAGATATCTCATCTTACTTCAAAATTAAAAGCATTAAAGCTTAAGCTGTCTGATGACTATATCATACATTTAGTTTTGATTTCTATTCTTGCACAATTTGGCTAATTTAAGGTCAGTTACAATTGTCAAAAAGGAAAGTGGACTCTTAGTGAGCTCATTCCATATTGTGTACAAGAAGAAGAAAGGCTAAAGTAAGATAAAACTAATATTACACACTTGGCAAGTACCTCTAAGGAAAAAATTATAAAGAATAAGAAAGCTGCATTCGGTTCGGCTCAATATAAACAACATGCATTCGGTTTGGTTCAATATAAACAGCAAAAGCCTAAAAAGAATAAATCTGACTGTTACTTTTGTAAAAAATTGGAACACATAAAGAGAGGTTGTACTAAATATCGTGCTTAAGCGTGTAAAGAAAAGTACACTTCTTATTTTGGTTTTTTTTTTTAGGTTAATTTAGTTTCAATACCAAGATACATTTTGTGGATAAATTCTAGTGACACTACTCACATAAGTGTGCTTATGCAAGATTGCATGAACAACCAAAGACCAGTTGATGCTGAAAGATTCATCTATATAGGGGCAATGGAAAATCAGTTAAGGTTGTGACTATAGGGGCTTTAGGTTATCATTAAATACTGGTTAATATTTGAATTTGAAAGAGACATTTGCGGTACCGTCTTTTAGACGAAATTTGGTTTCTATTTCTACATTGGACAAATTTGGCTTCTCTTGTTCAATTGGAAATAGTGAGTTTGATCTTTTTCTTAATTCAAATATTGTGGGTACCGATTCTTTATCCGGTTACGATAACCTATATTTGCTTAATACGGTTGCCTTTTATAAAGAAACCTTGTACGCGAATTCACGCGGTATTCAATATAAATTAACCAATGAGAATTCTACTTTGTTATAGCACAAGCGATTAGGTCACATCTCTCAAAAGAGAATGAAAAATCTTGCATCAGAAGAAATTCTCTCGAAAGTGTTTATGTTAATTATATATTAAGGGAAAACAAACAAACAAAAATATATTAGGTACCAATAGGACTTCAGACGTCTCATAACTAATTCATATGAATATTTGTAGGCCATTCACTTCGGGTTATTGGAATGGTCAACGGTAATTTATTATGTTTATGGATAAAATTTTCTCACTATAACTACATATATCTCATTTATGAGAAACCCTAAACATGGACATGTTCAAGACATACAAGATTGATGTTGAAAATCAACCCAGTAAAAGAATTTAACAAGTCAGATCTTATCATAGTGGTGAATAGTATGATAGATATGATGAATCAGGAGAATAACGCCCATGGCCTTTTTCTAAATTCCTAGAGGAATGTGGAATTGTCCCACAGTACATCAGAATCTCTCAGGATAAAAGCACTAAAAACTGTATCTTAAATTCTCAACAAAGTTCCAAGTAAATCTATTGTAAAAGGGTTACAAATTTTTTTTTAAAGATCCCATTATTAGGTCAATTCTCAAAACGAGAAATGTTTGATTCCTTAAGAATGTAGAGTTTGCGGGGGAAGAAAATGTTATAAGATTAATGATTTTGTCTTGGGTGAAGATTATGAATATATTTCTTCTATTGCAATTGACAATGATCAGGATTAGGGAAAATTCTTGCTCCAGATCTTGTTGAAGAATCAATTTCAGATTAAGACAATATTACAAAATCCCCTATACACAATCAAGAGATTGTTCCAGAAAAATAAACTCAACAATCTCAAGAACAAATGTCATTAAAGAAATTCACTATAAAAAGGAGAAAGAAATTCTGGTTGAATTTATAGTCTATTTCTACAAAAATAAGGATGGCATGGATTGATGAAAGAAGAACTGATCAATCAACTTTCAATAAGCCATGCAAAGGAATAATTCTAAAGACCGGATTGATGTCATGCATAAAGAGATAAAGTTCATAATTAACAATGACATTTGGGAACTCATCCTATTGCCTAAATGTGCGAAACCCATTAATTGTAATTGAATATTTAAAACCAAAAGCGATTTGAAGGGTGATGTAGAGAGATATGAGGCTCTTCTTGTTACAAATGACCTTACTCAAAAGGAATATATTGACACTAAAGAGATTTTTCTCCTGTTTCCTTAAGTTATGTCAGATGATTTACAAATTAAAGAAATCCATCTATGGGCTTAAGTTGGTTTCCCGTAATGGTATCACAAATTTCATCAAATAATTATCTAATTTGTTTTAAAGATAAATTTAGTTGATGATTGTGTATATCACAAGTTTAGTGGGAGTAAGCATATTTTTTTGGTATTGTATGTCGATGACATAGTCCTTGTCTGCAATGATATAAACTTATTGCACGAAACTAAGAAATTTCTATAATGGAATTTTGAAATGAAAAATTTTGATGATGCCTCTTTTGTATTAAAGATATAGATACAAAAGAATTGTTCTTGGTGTATTTTTAAATAATCACAAAAGAATTGTATTGATAAAGTTTTTAAGAGAATTGAAATGCAGATATGTAATTCAAATGATAACCCTATTGCTAAAGGAGACAAGTTTAGTCTCAATTAATGCCCCAAGGATAAATGTAAAGAAAAGGAAATACAAGAAATTCCCTATGCTTCAGCAATTGAGAATTTAATATATACTCAGGTTTCTACACATCTGGATATAGCATTCATTGTTGGAATGATAGGCAGATATTTAATTAACTCTGGGATGGAAATTTGGAAAGCAGCCATTAGGTTATTCGGTATCTATAAAGAACTAAGGATTACATGATTACATTCAGAAAAATTAGTCCAATTGGAGATCATTGGATATCCTAATTTTGATCATAGAATATAGCTGCAAAATATTGTCACTAGGCTGCGTATTTTGTATGAATTTGAAAGGCCATTTTAGTTATCCTGTGACAATAGCAGTCTTGTATTCCAACANTGTATTCTAACATGAGTCTGATGATGTCAAAATTTATAGACATTAAGTTTCTAGCTGTCAAGAAAAGAATTCAGAGTGGTTAGGTTTCTATAAAGCATATTAGGACAAACTCCATAATCATGGATCAATTTACTAAATGGCTACCACCCAAGGTCTTTCATGAGCATAATACCCACATGGGTGTTACATCTTTTGATGATATGCCAGTTTAGTAGAAGTTTTTATTTGGATGTTGTTTGTTTAGACACATATTTTTATCTATGGATATTCAGTTTATTTCAATAAAAAAGTATCCAGTTCAGTTTTCACTCTGATTAAAGTTTTTTTTAGTTTGATCTCATAAGGTATTAAAGAGGAAAGTTGAACTAGTTGGAAATAGGCATGTTTTGATCACATTGCATGTAATTTCCATGCTACACATCCAAATTGATATATGTCATTTGATTGTGTTGATATACGTGATCATTGATGGGTTTAGTTATGAGACTTGTAACGAAAACCGCTTTGATCCTATATTGATATAATCAATAGGCAAGATTGTTAGGAGATGCTTTTAGTTATGATAGAAAAAGTTTTGAGCTCATAATTTTATACACATTTATAAAGTAACATATGTGGCCCAAATGAGAGATTGTTGGGAAATTATTTAATTTTCCACGTGGGCCAACATATGTAATTATTTGTGTATAAAGACCATCTTAAACTAAAGTCCAAAATTAAAGTGATCTAAAAAAGAATAAAGTAATTGGGTTTTGGGTATCTAAATAAAGTGTGCGCCAGATTATATCTGTAGAGAACCATTAAATTTCGTATTTGACGATGGACCGAATCCATATGAAATTTATATATAGGGTTTGGTCCCTAATTCATATGCAATTTCTCATTCTTTGTGTTATCCCATCAATACAAGAATTAATTGAGAAAGCATATTGAAGAAGAAGATCCAAAACTCATAATTAAGAACCAAGAAGATGATTTGAGCAATTAAATTGAAGAACAAGAAATCAAGATTTAAAGATCCATATTTAATATTCAAGATTCATTATTCAAGATACAAATCAATAGATCAATATATGTTCCGCATTTATTAATTTTCTTGATGATTTGATTGAAGATCTTGACAATTATGTAAAGTTTATAAATTTTAAGTTTTATGAAACAATTCAACAAAATCTCGTTTTCGGAATTGCTTTTGGAGTTTTTAGTACTTTCTCACCCTGCAATCATAACTTGGAGGAATAACAAAGAAGACTTGGGAGTTGGAAGTTATATTACTAAGATTTTGTGTCGTTTTAGTATTAAATTTTACTTAACTTGTGTTAATTTTATCTTATTTCAGGTTTGGACCAATTTCTAAACAATTGGAAAAGAAAGAAGGATCAATTGGCAATGGATGGAAGTTAAGTAAAAGTTTAAGTACTAAAATCAAAGTAATTTAATGTGGAGGACCAAAATTAAAGAAATAAAGAAGAAAATTGCTAAAAGGAAAATTCGAGAAGTTTTTATAATTGGATGACTGCCTAGTTATATAGGTTGGATGGCTGCCCGGCCCCTAACCTTAATTACATGGGCTACTTAGTATGCTTGGGCAGCCACACCGTTTATTATTGGGCGCTCGCTTAGGCCAATTCGGTTAGATAATTTCTTTTCCTTTTGAATTCAATTCCAACAAGGAAACTTCCATTTGGGCCATGTTATGCACAATATTTGAAGAAGATCTTTTGGAACTCGTTAGAGGAATTATAAATACCAACTCTCAAAACATAATTAGGGGGTGGGGAATTACTTGCAAAATGAGGCAAAGAACACATCATGATTCAATTTTAAGAACTTGAAGATTGAATTCAAGAATTTCCGGATGATGAACTATTATATATTTTGTTTTCTTCTTCATAACATGTTATGCTAGATCTATTTGTGCTAGGAGAATGATGAACCTTGTAATATGAATTTTTAATCTTTATTTTTACATATTTGAAATTGAAAACAAATTTTTTGGATTTTAAATGATGTACATGATTATTTTTTCTCTACAATTATTGTGCAAGGTAATTGTATGAATTTGATGGCTTATTTTATGCATTCGAAAGAAGGATATATGGTCGACATAATATAAATCGTCATAGAGTCCAATAGGCGATAGAAATATACTGCTATACTCTATGTGAAACTTTAAGTGTTCATAAAAATGCATGTACTCTTCTATGTTCACATTCGTTATAGAAATATAGGTGGGTCTAAAATGAGAGTATGTTTAACATTACTCGAGAGGGATTATTAAATAAAATAAGAATATTAATTCATTAAAATTCAATCGTGTTGTCAAGGTGTAGAACTAAGGTTAAAAAGGATTATTGCATGGGAATTCGAGATCCTAGTGCATTTGTCATTTATTAAACAAAACAATTTGCATTTATCATAATTTACATTTTGTTTAGCTAATTTCCTCATAATTAAATAAGTAGATTATTTTAGTCATAATTCTGTTACAGATAAACACACCATATTATTCATGTTTCGGTCAATATCACGATAATTAAAATTGAACTAAATAAATCTCCGTGGGATTATATTTGGACTCAAATCCACTTTATTACTTGTTAATGAACTATTCACTTGCGATGGGTTTTAATTCGTAACATTTCGTGAACAAGTTTTTGTGCGGCAGCTGAGATTTGAGTTTTACTTTGATTTTTTTCACCTTGGAACTAATTTGGACTTTTACCTGTATTCTTGTATTTATTTCTTTTCAATTTTGGTTTTTTACCCTCTTTTTCAAGATATATAAAAGAACAAAATAGCAGGATAAAAGATGACTATGATTGATTTCAATAAAATGCTTGTATATGACTATATCATAAGACAACAACAATTGACAGCTCAAGAAATTGATGAGGGAGATGTGCTTGTAGGAGATTTCATTATACGACTACGAGATATAAAAGCAGAATGTGAACTTGATGAAATTGTCCTAGGTGACTTATCCGTTACATTATTTTTCTCACCACAATTTGATGTGGGTGATTTACCTATGGGATTATATCTTCTACCGGTTGTTAATGGACATCAATTAAGGGAATCACGTCAACCGATCTTCTTACAAATACAATAAGAGGAGAAGACGCGCCATAAAGATTTCATTTTTTCTTTGTCAAAAGTTTTGAATACGAATGTTGAACTCGAAAAAACTTTAATTAAATAAGATGATCATGAAAAGATCGAGAAATTAATCATAACGGGCGAAAAAGAACTTGTAGCATTCAAAGAAGTGGAAATTAGCAAGCAATTACTTTCTCGTTTGGTCAAAAATTGAATTTGTGATTAAACCATATGAGGAGATTGAGATGTACATTGTTAACTTCAAAATGGGTGATGAGGAGAAGTCATACTACTTGAAGCAAGGAAAGATTAAAATTTGAAAGAAAGGTGCAATATGGAACAAAGTCAACTTAAGCAAGCTAAGCAGGACCTTCAAAACTATATTCAAAAATTCGAGCTCTAGACTTTAAATTAAACGCTTAATGGGAAGCAACCCATTTTCCTATTACTTAGCTCTAATTTTGATTAAGTATTGTATTACAAGTAGATTTTTAGGGATTGCATTAGTATTTTAGGGTCATTTTTAGGAACTCATGCATTTAAAAGGTTTGTTTTGAACACATTTTAGGTAGTATTTCAAGACTTGCATTAGTAACATAGGCATGTTTACTTATTGAGTTCAATTTACTTAGGCTCATCGAGAACATCCAATCATTATATTGAGCTTACACTTGATATGATATGCATTCTTAAGGTTGCACCTAGATTTCAATCTCCAGACGAATTTGGAAAACTTATCTTTTCCTATGTTAAATAGTTTTTCTAAAAGTTAGAAGATTAGAATTCTTCTTGGTGTGAATTCATTGCAATTATTTAAACCTTGTATGCTATCACTAATA
>CAIGRP010007575.1:0-11157 GCA_903798385.1 Fraxinus cuspidata
ACACATGAAATATTATGAGAAGCAAGGATCCTTGCCTTCCAGCTGACACACTGGTCTGCAGTGAGCATTTTGAATTTGTCTGTCTTGTTTGATTGCTTGACCTTTATAATTGTCCTGTTGCAGCAGTAATAATTTAAGAGGGTGTTTGGTGATGATTAAAATCAGATTTTTAGTAGATTTTGATAAAAGTTTTGAAATGTGTGGTTGGAAAGTTGTGGGACCCATGAAATATGGGTTGATATTGATTGTTTGATTTTGACTTGGATTAAAATCAGATTTTAATGTGGACAAAACAGGGGCTAAGTCATTCTCTACTGCATCAACTATCTACTTTGTCATTACGTCATCTTGAGACGACTTTCATTTTTATGTTTTTGTACATTTATGTCTGTATTGTATTGGAGATGAGTCGACATGATTAAGGATGAGAGATCTTTGTAGTCGTTCTGTCTAGTCGTACATTCATTGTCATGCGTTTGTCCATTTTGTTTCGGAAGTTAAGCTAGATTGAGATTGTTGTAGACACAAAGTTTCTATTTTCTGTTGTTGAAATGGACATTTCTAGTAAAAGAAGAGGAAAGAAATCACCCTTTGATCCTGTTTGGATTTTAATATAAAAAACTAATTTTTGGCTATGGGCTGTACACGTTTTTATTTTTCTTTGGGAAAAATTCATATATAAGAGGTTAATTATGACTTACTTAGAAACAAACAAATAAGATTTAAAACTTATTTATGAAACTATTAATTAAATATATTAATGTCACAATTTTTCGAATTAATTGGTTACAAATTGTTTTACAATCACACATAAAAAAATTTGTAAGTTACAAATTATTTCTCGGTCAAATCAAAAAATTTATAGGTCACAATTAATTCATCATCACAAAATCAAAATTTTTGTAGGTCATAACTCATTTATCGAATATAAATCACAAATTTTATCGACCACAACTTATTTAACGATTACAAATTATTAAATTAATTGATCACAATTATAAATTTAGTCACATTCACATTCTTCGAGGTCCCATATTATTTACTGATTATAAATTAACAATTTATTGATCACATCAACCAAACAAACACTCACCCTACGCCCACTACAACACCGTCACCCATCACCTCACCTCGACCGATAGCTCCACCACCAACAAGAGCCACCCAAATCCCCAACACCACCAAAACACTGAAACGACTACTATCGCCACCAGCGTCACCACTACTCCCACCATCAGTCCATCACCACCATCCTACCACCCTTTGCAAAACCATATCCATCCACATCCAACAAATCAGAAACTCGCCTTTACTCACTCAAATATCATCGGACCATTACCTCATACCTTTAATGCAAACTGCCGTCGGTTAGCCAATATTCTTCACCTTACTGGCAACCACTCCTTCAGAGATCTCTCCACCTTCGTCCTCATCAACAATCCCATAGCCCGAACCAGTCAACAATCTCATAGATTTATCACAACACTGAAGCGTCATATTTTACTATGATTCAATACCACGACGGCCTGTAAGATACTACGCAGACGTCGTTCAAACCACGGCGACTGCGCGTCGCATCTGCTTCGCGTGGCAGCAATCATTGCCGCTCGCGGTATTTGCTTCGTACAACGCTCCTCGCGGTATCTGCTCCTCACGACTGTTTAGTACCATCGTCGCTCCGCGCAACGCTCTTGCGCACACTGGAGCAATGGTCCTGTACTGGCATCATCACTTCTGCGTGCGACTGTGAACGATGCTCTTGCGTCGGATAGTATTGCCGGTGCAGAATGGCGGCGTTGGTGTTCCGAGAACAGGTGCCAGAAACAACCGATGTGAATTAGGGCTCATGAGAAGATAATGGAGAGAATTAGATGAAGAAAGTGGATATTTATTTAATAAATGAGAAGATAATTAATTATAACTTGAATTATGAAAGATAAAACTTGAAATCTAATGAAATGCATTCTTGAAAAACATCTAAAGATTCCACTTCTTTTTTGGTTAGAATAATTGATTCCACGGTTTGACCCAACATTGGCAGGTATCCGACGACGAAGCCTTTTGTGCCTAACCGAAGAAACTTGGTCGTTATGGCTCAATTTACACTTATAGCCAAGATCAATAGATCTTAGATATATCTCGTGTTGTTGGCATAACGAAGTGACCAATAAACACAAGGTGGGCCACTCGAGTTTTCATTAGATCTTAATTAATTAATCAATTTATTTTTTGCCCTTTCACACTTTTTTTTTAGATCTTATCCACGGCACTAATCCGTGCCATAGACATTCTTGACTATAACGTACAATTATGTATGTTGTATTTTTGCAAAATTATAAAAAAGTAATTTATTTTGACAAAAACTTAATACAATATGTTGTTTGTAACCATTTATATTGATAAAATGGAAGTGTAATTTGTAGTTTACAAAAACATTGGTGTGTTCGAGGCTTTGAATGATCCTTTTTCATCGCACTACTAATCTACTATTATAACCATCAATGTGATGAACAAAACGCATGGGCCTTTAATTTGTCAATTTACCTTTTCCTCATTTTGACTCAAATATAGAAGACAAAGTATGTGCTCTATGCTTGATGATATTCGTTGGGAAAGAAAAATAATACACGTGAGGCGTAATCCTCTTCAGTCTTCTCATATCAGGAAAATGTCTTCTTTATACTTTAACGACATTATCTAGTGATGAATCGTTGAGCTCTTGGAAGATGCAACAATATTAAGTTGAGAAGAGCTCACTTTGAGTTATCAAGTTTTTCGTCGATGTTAACTCTATAAAATGTTTATTTAATCTTTTATTATATTCATAAAACGTGCAACGCAATAAGAGAAGTAGCACATATAAATTCATCGACATAAACCATGTTTTTAAATTCTTGTAACTGTGTTTGAATTTCAATCAAATATATACAATATACTTATGAATCAAGAACTTCTTTCCTTCTGCAGAAACTGGAAAACATCCGACTACCCACCGAAATCTGAAAGTGACTCTTCAGTTACTTTTTGAAGGAGCCCCTTTAATCCAACAACACATCTTGCCGTTGGTGTCCTCAGTTCAACAATAAAGATTCAACCATATCAATCTTTTCAACAATAAATAGCAAATAATCGTAAAATGACACTTCAGCAACCTTATAATAATGCCAAAATTTTGCTGGCCACTGCTTTGGCAATCTCGACACTCACTGCACGGTATAGCCACACAATATCCTGTTTACATTTGCACCACATTTCTTTGCTGTCTCGATCTTGTTCTAGTATTTGACACACGTCAAAATCCCTTATCTTTTATAGTTCAATTTTCCTCTAATTGTCCGCCAATCACTTCAAAAACCAAACCCTTCTTCTTCTTTGCTTTATCTTCTGTTTTCATTTGCTATTTTTAACCAATATTCTTAGCCATATAATTTTGAGAGTTAGTTGATATTTGTCAAATAGAACCCTTTTGGCCAGAGAACTAAGGATTATTTGTTGCTTGGAGGTTTGATTTTGTAGTATTCATAGCTTCTTTGACCTTATTCCTCATATGGGTATTTCTTGAATCTCGAAGATAATTTATGGGTTTTTCTCACTAAGTGTTTCTCTGTGTGCAGTTTGTCACATGGGCCTGTTCTAAGCACTTACTATAAGCGAAAAGATCATATCAGGAAGATGAAAATTCAGTGTGATGTGTGTGAGAAGGCTCAAGCAACAGTGATTTGCTGCGCTGATGAGGCTGCCTTGTGTGCTAAATGTGACATTGAAGTGCATGCGGCAAACAAGCTTGCAAGCAAACACCAAAGGCTGCTTCTTCAATGCCTCTCCAACAAGCTACCTCCTTGTGACATATGCCGAGTAAACAAAATTAAAACATTTCATTTTCTTTATGCTTTTTATGGAATGTTTGGACTTTCATGCAGTAGATTGATCGTTATATCCAATATTTATGTTTGTGTTGAAACATAATTGGCTCTTGTACATCGATTAAATCTAGTCTTCAACATTTCCCTCACATGTAGGCGGGGTCATTTTTACATCAAACCTTAACACATGCACAATATCATAACATTGGGGGTGGCCAGACTTGGACACATGAATTTTGAATGCTTTGATAATATATTGAACTACTTGATCTTAAAGTTTAAGCGCGCACATCATTAAAAACTCGGCTTCAATAGTTTGGCTGCGAGAATTGGATAGGATTTTGAAAGTATAAAAGAAAAAAAATGGATAAAATTTTGTTGATTATGATGTGAAGATGTCCCTTAAACTGAGTACGTTACATGCCGACAATATTTTCTCTTGTATACTAAAGAAGATCCATTGTATTGTTCAGTTGTATATTGAACCTGACATACCTTAAGAGCATGTTCGATAAGTAGTACTTGATACAACTATTACTAATAAGATTTTAGCTCTGTTTTGTTCATTAATATTGTGTGGTCCGATTCTCCCTACCAAATATGTTGGCAATGTTTTGCATTTAGGGACGATCCATGTGTTGTGTCCATTATTTTGTTACAAACGTATCTTTAATGTTTTGAATCGTTTCTGTTAACTCCATTGACTTGTTCAATGATCCTAAAATAATTATGAATGAGTATCTTAATGAATGAGCTTGCGTTCTTAATATGGAATAGCAAATCTTGTATTAGATCTAAGTTATTTTCCTTCGATTTGCCTCGAGTTTCTCTTTTGATTGCATTAGAGGGCTTGACAGTTGGATGTGTAGTCATGGTTTTCACAAAGTTAGTAACCTTTTCTTATTCCTCATTATATTTTCTACGCACTCGTCATTTAGGAAAAGCCGGCTTTCATTTTCTGTGTTGAAGATAGAGCTCTCTTCTGCCAAGACTGTGATGAACCTATCCACTCTGCCAATCGTCTTGCTGCAAACCACCAGCGATTTCTTGCTACCGGAATTCGGGTTGCTTTGAACTCCAGTTGTAATAAGGACGATTTAAATCAGACGGAGCCGAGGTCTCCCAAACCAAATATGCAACAGATTACCATGAAAACAGCCATGCAGCAGCCGTCTAGTATCACCTCACCATCCTGGGCTATTGACGATTTGCTTCAATATTCAGACTCTGAATCATCCAAGAAGGTTAGCAAGCTAGTCGCCACACGTAACTGTTGGGTGAATACATTAGTTTTGAAATTATATCAATGATGAAACATGATCCGGGAACTTCATTTAGCAATATAAATTTTCGTTTTGTAAATATATGTCCCGGTACTGTCCATAATAACCTGTACAATTGCTGCAAATTATATCCAGATGACAATTGCCTTATTTTATAGATATTATACTTCATTCGCATGAAAAGATGAGTACGGTTTAGAGTCCAGGTCTACGAGCTTGCATAACTTTGATCTACCAATTTTGTTAGATACAATCGTGTAAAGGTTCATGGCTTATTTTGAAGATATTTATGATTCCCTTATATGACAATTTAATAATAAGTAGCCTCGTTTTTATGCCCGATCAATTTTGTCTATGAATTTGATTTAGAAATGGAGGAAAATATATACCACATATTTAACACACACCCCTCACATGCGCACGTGACTCACATACACACAGTGAGAGGTAGAAATTACTGGCCTTGAAGCAACATTACACTTTCCACTGTTGGATGTGTGAGCTTTATCTATTGTAACCTTTCTCCCTCGACTGGTTCGACCTAAGTTATAGGGGTACTCTGGGAAACTCGCACATGTATTAGCTCATCCTAATATCCTCTTTTATAATGGATATTAGGGCGAGACTCCTTTCCTTGTCTCAATTGTGAGTCCAAAAATACATTGTATTCCTCTTTTTAGATATGGTGCAATTCTGCAATGGCATCAGCTGGACGTAGCTCTTACATTGAGAGGAACCATCTTAAATAGTGTGTTTTTCTTGCTTTCGTTTTCTGTTATGAGTTATTATATATTATTGCTCTCGACAATATCTGACTAACGATTAATCCATAGCATACTCTTTCCTTTGAGTTATGTGTCTGCGATCATTTTTCCTCATCATTGCATTTCATGATCCTTCCATATCTTGTATCATTTTTAATGCTTATGCTTGGTTATTATCTAATTCCATCCCAATTTCAGCTCCATTAATGTATTGTTCCAATTTTTGCAGAAGGAGCAACTTGAACTTGGGGAGCTTGAGTGGTTGACAGACATGAATCTATTTGGAGAAGAAGTAGGCCAGGAGGCATTAGCAGCAGCCGAAGTACCTCAACTACCAGTGTCTCAACCAAGTCATGGTACATCTTATAAACAAGCCAAATTTTTCATGCCTTACAAGAAGCCTAGACTTGAAATTCCAGAAGAAGACGACGATGAGTTTTTCACCGTGCCTGATCTTGGTTGAACATTAATGTAACAAACATCTCCAAAGATACATAATATATCGTGTGCTTGCATGTAACAGCTGAATCATGTATAATGCTTATAGCGGATTACAAATCTCATGTTTGTTTTATCTTCCCTATTTTCAGGTGTGCATTAGTCTTTGATTTTTATTACATCTTGTCTTCCATATTAAGTGTGCTTCTTTCAGGTTTCTAAATCCCTCAAAGAACCTTGTCCAGCTCGAGTACAAGTCATCGCACTTTACACTTAGCAACGACCAATTTTTCACGACGGCAGGGAGCTAAACACATAACATTCGAGCTTTAACTGGCTTATAGATGTTCTAAATTGCAAAAAATACTAACGAACTTTTAAATCTATTTCTTACATTCTTCTACACGACAACATATTGTCACAACACGACACTTCCTGTTGTTATCATCAGTAAACAACATTCAATGAAAAAAATCCCATCTTTAAAACAACGTATTATCATTAAATGCATTCCAAACCAACATAAATATCCATAAATGAAGTATTATTACATTGCATTTAAATACTTAGATACACAAATATCCCCGTTATCTTTGCTTATACAAGTAGTAAGATATTCATAAATTATCACTATCTTTTCTTGGAAAACATTAAGAAGTGATTAAACAATATTAAAGTTATTGCCGTACATTCTTTTCAATAGCATTTGTAAATATATTGCAACACCATCGTATTTTAGCTTGGAGCAGCCAGATTTAAATCAATACTTAAAAACCCTAATGTGGTGTGTATTGACAACTCCCATTCTATTAATTTTTGTGGATTTGAATCACTGCAAAAGCGCGAAGCGAGGTTTATTGCTTCCTCTTCGCACCTAGACGCGCTTAGGCACCGCTTTTCAGAACATTGATATTAAAAGAGAAAGTATTTCAAAATATATGCATTAACATTTTAGTACCATGTAATCAGAACCATCCAAATATAAAAAAGTTGGCGTACAAAAAAGGGTGATTAAAATTGCCTTACAGTCACTCATACTACGTGCACAACCACGAAGAGATATGGAACAAACCTGTTTTGAGCTTATGAAAGACATCCAAAACTGACAGAAATATCAAATTCCAAAGAACTGCAAACAACCTCCTCAATCGAAAGAGAGTGCAAGCAAATGCTCATTCTGCATCCCCTAGTCCTACAATTAATTGTACAAAGAAATATCAAGGAATCTATGTGTACTGAGTTGAACATTTCAGTCTATATACAAAAAAGGGGGCCAAATTTTCAACACTAAGCAATTTGCGTACTTTATCTCGTTTGTATTTCTTTAACGACGTGCAAAATATATCTATCATTTGTTTCTCTTTTGACTCCATCTCCCTCACATTATCCATGATGGCTTGAATCTTCTTTGTTAGAGATGATTGTGTTCTTCGATATGCTCATATATCCTTTCCAATTGCCTTTTATAAGTTGCGACTTTCTTTTTCTCAATGGCCAGCTGCTGTGTTAGCTCCAGGATTTTATCTTGCTCATTCTGCAAAAAAAGAACACAAAACTGTATATTGTAAAACAAGATTATGTTCAAGCGCACACAGTGATTCGAGACAACAGAAAAATAATTATTCGATAGGAAATTACATCAAAGAGAAGGTGGATGCGCTTGACCTGAAAGGAAAAAAGAAACACAAAACAACTGTCTAATAAGACAACTTAAAATAATGCCTTGGAAGCAAAAACAGAGTCTAATTTGCACTAAGTTGTTAGAAACACAAAATTATCCCATAACACTCGTGTATACCTTCAAATATCACCCAAAAAAGGACTTGGAATAAGATTTATGTACGCTAACTACACAATAACCTGCATGTAGGAAGTTCTTACAACTTTATTCACCAGTTTGAATACACAAAAACACGAGAGCAGTTCAATGAAATGATATAATTGTAAACAGGACTCCAAAAAAAGTAAGAAAACTAACTAATCAAAGCTCCCACTAAGGCCGCAGTAGGAGATGCACCAAATTCCAGATTCTAGGAGTAAATGGTAATGGTAAAATAACATATGGTACGAGGTGGTGGAGCATATACTACAATCAAGAAACAACCACCACCAAGCTACCATACGCCAATTTTTTGTTATCTACAGACATGTTTCCAGAATTATATACCAAAAAGTTATAAACACAAGGAGGATGAGAAGAACTAACAGTGCTTATATATCCTCGTGGAGAGAAGTTAATCGATCTAATGCAATGAACACTAAAATGTGAAAATCCTTGCATTAAAGTTGCAACAACACTGTTGGTTAGAGTACTGGAGTTCAATAGACAACAAGAGGCAAAAACCACTGGGCCTAGAATCTATAATCGACATCGTCTTTAACAAATCTGGTCCAAACAATACGTAACATACTTTACACAACATAATCCAAAGAATGGATTCAATTATGACATTGTAATCCTCATAAGACCAACAAGATATGTGAAAACGATAAATGTGCTACAAACATGGAAAGACATAAATATTTCAAAATTCTAGCCAGCAATGAATGATTACCCAAAAAATACAGTTTACTAAGATAAATTATCAACAAGAGAACAGGAACCATTCTAAAGATATTCATAAACTTTTTATGAAGTACTTGATGGAGCAAAGTAGCTTAGAAATGACAATAACATTTTCTATATTTTCCATTACTATACTTAAATGTAAACTCAATTATTGTTTTAAATTTCACGTCTTTTTAGGTACGTAAAGATTTGGCATTCCCTTAAAAAATTCCAGTTAACGAGTTTATAGGGAACCAAGCATTAGCTATATATTTACTTGAAGAAAAAGTTTGTTTAGGTTGTATACAATTATAAATAGGTATACTACAACAAATCAAGAGAGCCTGGATTTTTATTTCTAAACACTTTACATTCATACAGTGACCTAATTGCCCTAGCAAATCAAGCATTTTTCTTGGAGTCATTGATGTATATCTCCCTACTCAGAGGTGCCGCTTGATTCTGCCTCCCTCAATTGACTTGTTCTCAGGGTTTAGATACTAATTCACTGCCATGAAAGAGCAGTTCAATGTAGTTTGTCATCTAACACTGCAATAACACTTGCACGACTCTCAAAATTGAAGTTTTAATGAAAACATCATTGCATAATGCATTACTGGCATAATTTTTACCAAGATTATTCCAAAATTGCATTAAGTTACGAGGTCATGATTTTTCATCTATAATACAAGGATGTAGCTAAGTTTAGTAATTAACCATTGAGTATGCCCAGGAAAAAAAAAAAAAAGTAAAAGGCAAAACGTAGAAAATATTAACGAACATGCACTGTCAGAACTTCTAAGCAAGCAGGTACTTACAGGATATTTATCGTATATTAGATCCTTACGGCCTTTGCCAGGATATAGAGGATGAATATGCTCCTCAAACAAATTTTGTGACAACCTAATTTCCAGAGCTTACTTTTCCAACTAAAATCATCGCCTTGCAAGTGCAACCAACTCTTGTTACGGCCATTGCCATACAACCTTCTCATGCTTGTGAGGCATTCTGAAACTCTCTTAATTGCAAACAAGTGCACGACCAATTGCAGATCCATCGCGCCTTGATCAAGAAAGCTTGCTCACACTGATGATGAACCCCACTTGTGTTGCATGCATAATAAAATGCATGTGCTTCTGCTTCAGATTCAAACTCCTGGCCCACATATGGTTCATCTGCAGGACCCAAACTTTTATAGTTTGCGGCCCATCCAGTGGGAATAAGTCCCTGTCAGAAGAATTTTCATCCACTTCAAAATCAAGACCATGCTGCAGTGCCCCATCAGCAGAAGTTCCTAAAATTGCATCTCCATCATCTGATCTCCCTACAATATCAATAGAACTTCCTACTATACCATGGACATCACCATCAATCTCAAAATCCACTGTAAAAAACATGTTAAAAAATCACTTAAGCACAATAAAGATTGAACAAGGGAAACCATAATTGTACATACACATCGAGCAGTTCAATTCAGTACAAGTAGACTAAACGAGCGTCTTAACAAAATTTCAACTTTGTTACTACCATTTCAAATCATCCAAATTCGATGCATTTTAAAGATTCATTGACCAGCGGAAGAGATTTTAACTCTACTAAAACACAGCTGCAGTACTTCCCCTAAAACTAAAGCATAATCAAGTTCATAAAAACCTTCAAACCAAAACATAAAATTTCTGAACCAAGAGTAACTAAAAGAATAGCCTTATTTCAAAGTAATTATTCAATTATACATGACGGTGCAGACAAAAACATATAAAGCTATAATCTTTTCAGGGCTTATCCAGTTATTCCACAACATTAGGATAACAAGTAAACAGAAAAAGAGCCCAACTTAGAAAAGGAAAACGAAGAGAAAAATCCATACCAGCACAAATTCAATACGTCAAGAGAGTTGATTCCAAGAATAATTTCTCAAAAAATCAAAAAATGAGTTTTGCATTGAAGGTCCCTCATTCTCAATTATCACAAAAACCTACAAATTTTATTCAAATGAATATTCCATATATATTCAAGAAAATGAAACTAAAGAAACGAAAAAATACAACTATAGAAATCAAAAATATTACGGAGGTAAAAATCGAAAAATATATAAGAAAAGGGGGAAACTTTACCATAAAACAAAGGGAAATGAGTTGAGATAGCCCAAATTAAGAAGAAATTTGTGTAAATAGACCCCAGTAAATACTCTTTATTTAAATAACCTTTGACAAATAGATTTTTCTATAATACTCTATTATATAGATATTGCAACCAAAGCC
>CAIGRP010007581.1:0-16772 GCA_903798385.1 Fraxinus cuspidata
CCTCTGAAAATTCTGTACATAACTAACCTCCTCTAGCTGAATTGTATGAGTTGAAGCTAAATGTCAACTTATAGTTGTAAGATTTGCTCTGTAGCCTTCACAGACTGGAGTAGGTTGGTGCACTATGTGCACTGTTAGAGTGAGATTGTCCAACTTCTTTGTTAATACCTCCATCTGGGATGTTAAAGCTATTATTCCATCACATTGTAAAGAGCTGCTATTTTTCTAGGAGTCTTTTCGTCGAATGGCCACATACCTAATTTTTTGTTATTCTTTCATATAGCTCATGGGCCTTGTCTATGGGCATCATCATCACTGATCCACATGTTGAAGTATCAGCCATAATTAGGCATTCAAGTAATAAACTTAAGCACAAGATGTAGGCCTAGTGCTATGGACTGGATCTATACTACTTGCAGTTGTAGTTTGTCCAACTTCGACCGTTCTTTGTAATGTTAGTTTATGCTGTAATTTTATTTCAATTGTAATAGTTTATTTTAATTGTTAAATAACCCTTCTATTTATAAATGTTTAGTATGATCCCCGTCTTTTAAACATGTATTCTTGTCACTTAGATTTTTGTTACTTAAGCTATCATAAGGGGTATAATTTATTCGAATGACTTGTCAAGCTCATAAGGGGTTGCCCTTGCACCAGTAATTGTTATTTTTTTGCTTTCATTAATCAATGAATAATTTATTTTTCCTAAAATTCATCGCTATATATACAAAATTTCTTGCGAAATTGCCAATTTCTATATCAGCTTCTATCCTAGGAACATACAAAATTGTCCATATTTCAAAGGCTACATTGCTTTCTCCTTGTGCAAGAGTCTCTCTCCGTTCTCTTTCTATTAGGACTAGATTCTCAAAAGACTCAATGTAACCTATCTTGGTATCTACAATCACTATGTTAATTATGAGTTCTACTGATGTACATAGGGAATTGGTATAACATTACCCGAGGATGGTTGCCTTTAACAGTGGCAATCCCATGTATAGTTGGAAGCTTCATGAATAAGTAATTATGGAAATGACTATCCATATTCCTTAAGTGTTGGGCGGCCAAGACTCCCCGGTAGGAGAACCTCAAATCAACTCCCAAGAAGTCCATAACGGTGATGACTGCCACGTATTCTTTCTTTATGGTGATTGCTAGGTTGATATATCACTTGGGAATAATTCTATCGCTAGTGAAGCCATAAAATGGCTCACCCAGAGGTTTCAATAAAGTTTGTATCTGCATCTTCTCATAGGTTCTCTAAAAAGGTACGTTGAAAGAGCTTCCATCATCTATGAGCATCATTTTCAATTTATTTCAGGCAGTAATTGCTTGAGCCACCAAAGCATCACAGTGAAGATAGTGGACTCCTCTCATATCTTCCATCGTGAAGCTTATGAGGTATATCCAATCCGATCCAGAAGGTCGACTATGCATAATGTAGTTGGTTAAGGCTTTTCTCTTAGCTTCATTTGCATAACTCGTGTGAATTTTGTATGCCCTCCCAAGTAAGGCCCTCTAAAAATTGTATTTTGTGGACAAGATCTTGATCTTCACAAGGCTAGCTCCTTTGATGCCCCTGATCCTATCGAGGTTGTGCATCTTTACCTCGATGTCCACCTTTTCGGTCATAGAGACCCATGTTATGCCATTAAACATTACTAATACAAAAATCTCCAGAGAAAAAGAAAATACGTTCCTATGCCAAGTTATTTAACCTCAATGACTATAACGATGAGGAGTTGGAATGCACCTCATTGCATCTGAGAGCATTTAGGTGGCATTTTTGCTTAGTTAGTAGTTATGTGGCCTGCAGTGTAGGCAGAGGTATAGCATCATCTATTTACTAAAGTTAATGAATTTACTAATTAAAATATATGAGTTGAAATCTATAAAAAATATGCTCACACTGATAGTTATACATTGCACTTTCAAAATACAGTTTCTTTGTCTATGCCAAAAGTTTTAGTCAAAATAGATACGTCATATATAGGGTTAAATACCTCTGTAGTCACTAAAATTTTCCAAATGTTTCTCAATTACCATTGAACTTAAAAAAATAAAATAAAATTGAGTTTCTACTAAACTTTCCCAAATATTTTCAATAGCCTTTAAACTTTAATATTTTGCGAGTTGCCATTGAACCTACAAAAATATTAGTTCATCCGTCACTCGTCATTTTGAAAACATATTCTATGATATGACAAAGCAATTAAGGAAAAGAGTTCATAAAGTCTTTTAACTTTTAAAATGACATGTGACGAAGTGATGAATCAAATAATCTACATTAAAATTATCTTTAGAGGAGTTCCTTTGATATATATATATATATATATATATATAAACTGTGTAGCAATACTTGACATGTGGGAATGCTGGAGTGAACTAGAAAAGTTGGAGTAGAGCTATATCTGTGTCCTTCAGTAAGATGAGTAGTTATAAACATGTAGATCATCCCCATTGCCATGAGGGTGGTTGAGCCATAAAGGAAGAGCCCTACTTGTATTGACCCAACATCTAAAAATAATAATTTTACGAGATTTAAATAAATCTCAAAATAACATGTACTCATGAACGCGACTAGTGACCGGCCTATGTGGAGGTTTTTTCAATTACTTGGGCCAGTACTACATGTATCTTCACTTATTCCCTATTTCTTCCTGTCAAACCTTAATTAGCATAATTAGGGTGAAAGCAGTCCACTTATCAAACTCTCACATGGATTTGCAACTTTGCAGATCGAACAAAGAGAGTTAAACTTAAATTTTAGTAAGTTTTGATAAAAATTAAATAAAAATTGTGATCCTATAAAATATAACTGAAAAAGTGAGTTTTAAGATATTGAACCAAACATGACAAGTATATATAAATTATAAAATCCATTTCTTTTTTAATGAATAAAGTGTTCAACAGATTAGTGCGCACTCACAATGATCAGACTATGTCGTGATTGAGGCTTGATTGATAGCGGCTGCGGTTTCTAAATCAACAAATAAATAAAGTGTTCAACAGCTATTAAATATAGCTGTGGCTTGAGTCAAATTTCATAGAGAACAGTTGCCTCTTTAACGTATTCGCATAACGTCAGAATTTTCCAGTCTACTCTCATCGACCTCTCGGCCCAGTTCCTAAAATTGATTTCTACAACTCCTTTTAGATCTTATAATTGGGAAACAGTGATGGTTTGTTCTTGATTTTTTGTTTTTAGTGTAAGGGAATATATACTATTCATTGATAAGCAAAATTCAGTGCTGGGGAATGAAGTCTTTGGGGAAGCTGAGAAGTTTTGCGCTACACAAGAACGATAGCAAGGACAACTGGGACTATGAAGTTTCAGCCAATAAAAATGGGCTGGATCATGCTGCGAAGGTGGATCTTAATTTCTCTCTCATTTTATTTATTTTTAATTGAATAGTAGATTTTATTCAGCTTTAATTTAGATCGGCACCTGTGACTAGTGTTATCGAATTAGGGTTTTGGAGTTAGTGTTTTGAAAAATATGGTGCTCCAATTTTGGAAGCAAGGCTGACGCGAGCATGTTATACTACGCTTAAAATGTTTACTAAGTATATTTATAAGGTAAATAAATAAGTTTCAAAATGAATAAAATGAAATTGGATTAGTGAAAGTTAAAAAATAAATAATTTTTATTTGTTTGTTTGTTGTTAGGTTCACTACTGCTTGTTGTGATGTCAAAGCATAGTTAGCCAAGTTTCTCTTGCTTGCTCTGCTTCTTGAAATTTTGTTTTGTTTCTGTTTGTTGCAATGCATTTGCAGGATATGAAGGGCATGAGAACTTGCTATGACAGCTTACTTTCTGCTGCAGCTGCTACAACAAATAGTGCTTATGAAGTGCTTATGGTACTTGCTTGATGTTTTAATATCTGGAGTAATATTTCTGATGTTGAATTATTGCTTTGGAGCTAGAAAACTTTTGTTGTAGGATGATACATTAATATAAATGAAGGTGAACTATTCCACTTGGTGTATAGGGGAGGCAACGACAATATGCATATGTATTTGGTTGTGATTTGAGTTCGTATTCCTCTTTCCTGGATTGGATTGGTCAAGATTCACTCACCGCACCTAGTGCAATTATCTAATAAAACTGAACATGGATTTTGAGCAGCAGTATTCATTATCGTTTAAGATTAGTGTTGTGGTCATTTCCTCGACCATGGTTGTGGCCATTTGCACGAGCACTTTAATAGTTGCANAAGAATTGTTTTTGATCCAATCTGTAGGCATTAGTCATGGCCTCAAAGATAATTTAAGAACTCATAAAGAGTGATCACCAATATAGGTTTGAATTTTTGTTTCCTAAGATGAAATGTGGAATTTGATAAATGGATCAGAGCTCTGCAGAACTGAATGGCATTTAGGTGTACTGGATTATTTTATGTAATTTTCTATGATGTTTCTTTGATATTTGGTACTGAGAATGATAATTCCCATCTAATGTTCTACAGACTACTTATGCAGGAATAGTTCCAAACACAAGACCTAAAATATTTTGGCATGCGATCCCAACTGTGTTGTAGTAAATTAGTTATGTATTACTACTGCATTTTTCTTTTTAGATGGACTGGGTGGCAAATTGTGTTTGGCTGCTGACCTTTTTCCACTAAGACAAGTACTTAAGCTTACCTAAATGTTTTATTTTCCTTGTAGCTTCACTTCTCTTTGCTTTCTATCCCACCTCATCCCTTGAAAGTTAAAAAAAAAAAAAAATTAAATTTGATAGTGATGTTGATCATAATATTGGTGAGGTTGGTGGTGGTGGTGGTGGTGGTTTTGAGACTCCTTACTGTGATATCCAACTCTTTGCTGTCAAATTCTCAGAATTATCCATTAATGCAAGAAGCTATGTGAAAAAAAATCCTAAATGTTATCTGTTCCATAAGTCTCATTGCAGTTACAAATTCATGTGGTTAAGTGATTGGAAGAGGAAAAGAACTTCATAATGGAAGTATTTTAGCCTGCGACCATAAGATGTGTAAACGTAGAACTTTATGTGGCTGACTGAATGCCTATTGCTTTATTTTTTGCATAATTATTTCAGTAGTCCCATCATCACTTTGATATTTTTCCTTTCAGAATTTTCGGAGTCATTATTTGAGATGGGGAACTGTCTACTGGAGAAAACTGCATTAGATGATGGTGGGGAAAGTGGTAAGAGAACTGGTTCTCAGTGCGTATAGAAGTTGCTTGAGCTCTTGTTTGGGAGCAATAGGAAACGATGGTGTTGCAATTACGATTTGGTGAAATTTTACTAAATTCCAATTTATTAACCTTTGTCCAGTTATGAAATTACATTTGCCTAGTCCTCTCCGTTGGCTTTGCTTGATGGAGTAATGAAAGCACCTTATTTTGGCAACTAGATGATATTTTTCTTTACATCATAATGTTAGCTCACAGTTATTCCATCTAATAGTATGGTTATGATTTTCGAGGGACATCTAAAGATAAAGGACTAACGCTATTTATTATGCATATATATACTTTTTTTCCCCCTCTTTCTGAGAGAACAAGTTGCACAATTTTACACTAACTTGTATCTGAATGTTGGAAGAAAATAAATTCGAAATGACATGCTCAGTTTTTTGGGCTGGCCAGTATTAAAATGTGTTAGAACTTAAATGAGAGGGGATGGGGCAGTAATGCATATCTAACTTGATGTCACCAGACTGGACCCCATCTTGTCTTCAATTTATTATGATTCTATGGTTATGGGGTCTACATTATTCTTCATAAAACTGTAGTTGTCTGTTGTGAATATAGTTACTGGTCGAAATGCCATTATCAGACTGTTGAAACTGTATCAAATTATAAATGTGGTTACAGGCGCTAGATTAAAATGCTGATTATTTCAGATTTAGAATTTCGGGACTGATCAGTTAATGTTAATGGAGGATTTGTGCTGGACTATATTATGGTGTTTTACTTTGTTGCTCCCGTTTTATTACCTAGGCTTTTGTTTCGACTGGTTGATTTGGGTGTCAAACCTTTCATGCGAAAACCTTCACTGCCATTTCATTGTGGCATTCAGAATATTTTCAATTTCTCATATTTTTCCTATTATTGACTTTCTTGGCTTTTAATTTGCTGCCCATTTCTTATATACTACATGTCAAATATCTGACTAATAAGAATAAAGATATTTGTAGTTCTGCATGGTTAGAACTGCAATTTCTAGTCTTATTCGAAGCATAATCAATTTTGTTGCTAACTTAGTGTACATTTTACTTCCTAAGATGCTGAATCAAGCATCTATGTTTCTCTTGTTCTTTGCTTCATGAATTTCCTTTTTAATTATTTGCTTGAATCTTCTTTTGGCAGAATATATTTGTTTTTAATTTGCATACATGAGTGCCCTAAGTTGCCTTTTATTGCTAAAAGTTCTTATGCATGGTTAAGCACCACTTTTTATTTCCCTTATCGAAACAGGCAGAGCATTATTAATGCTGGGAAGGGTGCAGCTTGAGCTCCACAAACTTGTTGATACCTATGTTAGTAGTGCCTATTGCATACCACTCTGTATTACCTATAAACTTGAGAAAGTGGTTGTGACTTGTTATTCTCTATATTTCAGCGGTCTCATATTATGTTGACAATTACAAACCCATCGGAGTCTCTTCTCACCGAGCTAAGAAAAGTGGAGGTTTGTATATCAATCACCAGTCTATTTTATATGTCTTTGCGTTCCTCTAAATAACTCTGCATGTTTGGGAGAAATTATAATGAGACTATACTGATGTGGAGTGGTGGGTCAAAATGTGAGGATAATAAGTGGGTAGTAGTTGTGACTTGTGAATGTGGGGTTAAAATTAATATTTGACTTTAACTCAATTTATAAGGAGATGATAAATTTTAACCTAACATGCACTGATTAAGTTCTGGGTGATACCTTCCCACGCATATGTAGAGGGAGGAGAATAAGGTAAGTACACATGAGAGAAGTGCAATGTGCAAACCCACCAATTTGTTCGCTTTGTATTTTTTGTTTTTTATCTAATTATTAAAATTGGTTTGGATGGAATGTTTGTAGTAAATTAATTATTGGCATGTTTTGACAATATATCTTGAAGTACAAGTACGTATTAGCAAATGGAAACGGATAGCACACGAGGAGCTAAAATTGAGACTTCAAGGAGTTGGTGGGAATAAGATAATAAAAATTTACAAATAGACCCAGCATGAAATGTTTGATACCAGGTGAATGGGTCTGTAAATGCTGAACTCAATTATAAACTTTAAATGACTACTTCTTACATATCGTCCATGCATAGTTCTTTATATACCATTGGATACTGTAAACTTGTTGTGCAATATGTATCCCCAGGTAAATTATTCTGTAATCAATAGATCCTTCCCTGACACGGCATTACGTGAGGGAATAAAGCTGAAAAAGTCCCTGTAGTCCACCTGCTCTTTGTCAGAATTTCCCTGGGAAATGTGGTGTATACAAGGTTGCGATTAAACACTTAATATTGTTGCCTCTAAATAACATGAATCATTTTGGTCTCTGATTATATAGTATTTGTGCTGTATCATGATTCACACACTTCTTCCCCCTTCGTAGCACTTCTGCCCCATGCATACTTAGTGGTATTATCTTTTAAACTGGTGCAGGAAATGAAATTGCAATGCGATGAGAAAAGGTATAAACTTATCCATATATTTATGCAGAATATTTTCCAGTGTATCAAACATTTTCTGATCACATCTTTGATATGCAGAGAGATGCTTGAACACATGGTGACACAATATCGAGAAAAAGGAAGGTCAAGACTTGGAAAAGGGGAGAATTTTACCTCACAGCAATTGCAAGCAGTTCGTGAAGAATATGATGAGGCAACAAGGCTTTGTGTTTTCCGTGTAGAATCACTGAAGCAAGGGCAATGCCGGAGTCTATTAACACAAGCAGCTCGTCACCATACAGCGCAGGTACTATTGTATTCTTCTGTATTAAGTGATATATTTGTTTCATTTTTTTACCTGTCAAGTGCTTATCTATTTTCATTTATTTCCTGAGAACAGTTAAATTTCTTTCGGAAAGCACTCCTCTCTCTCGAAACTGCTGAGCAACACATTAAAGTTGTTGCAGAGAAGCAACACATTGATTGCCAACTTTATGGACTGGATGGTGGTGAAGATGCCGACAATGTAGGGAACAGCTTTAAGACTAATTATGATGGAGAATTAAGTATCAATTACAAAAATAAGCAGGAGATAGACAATGTTTCCACTTTGGGAAATTCCACTGAGGTGAGGTTAATCATCTAGGCAAGAATCTAGCCTTTTCAGCTTGTTTGTTAAAGCAATGAGACTATTCGTTCCACTTAAAGTAGTAACTCTTATTGTTATTGTTAGATCTCATTACTCTTAACTCCGGAAGTTCTTTTTCATAATGGAGCTGCCATCAATTCATGATCATTAGTTTTTTCTCTAATATTTATATTTTCTTTAACATATAGGGTATGTTTTTAATTGGCTCCTGTTTGGTTTAGCTAAAGAAGAATTTTAGTGGATTTTGATAAAAGTCGATGAAATGTGATATTGAAAAGTTGTGGGTGCCATGAAATGTGTAGTTGAAAATGAGTTTGAGGAAAAATGAGTTTCAGAAGATGGGGGCCAAATATTGGAGCTTAATTGTTTTTCAGATGCCAGGTCATCTGTAAGAGCATAAGATATGTAGAACCCGAGGTAGTATATTTCATGATTGCTCTCATTAGATCTCTAACAGTAAACAGTTATATCCACTCTTGAAATATCTAAAAGATCTGTAGCAAGAAATGAATTTTCTCTATATTTCTAAGCCACACAATTTTCAAGATCTCTTTGCTCCTTAAAATTGTATATAAGATGGTATACATTGTGTTAAGTACTATCTTTGAATGACCAAGGGTTGCCACTACCTTTTATCACGTGTATCGACCTCTACAATTGGCCAAAAATCAAAATTTACCCCCTTCCATTGTCGTAAAAGGCAAACCACACATTTTATGAAGAAATTTATGGAATGCACACAAAAGTATTTTGCATTTTAAGTGAAACTTTCTGTGTGTCTGAAGCACTATTGCCCCTTTGGGGAGACAAGTTGGGGTACTTAGACTATCAACCACCAGGTTTCCCTGAGTTGTCTACTTTGAAGTGATATATTCCGTAATTTGTGGCTGTTAATCACTATCTTGTGGCTTTTGGAACTTAGATCATATAATTCTTGCAGATAAATCTTGTCAAAAGACAAGGAGAGCGAATTACCAGTCGGCAATCTCGAGCAGGCAGTCATTCTGCTCCAATATTTGAAGAGAAGCTTGATCGCTCTGAAAGAATTGGAGAAACACTGACATCTGTGCAGAAACATAACACACATGTTCTACCGACTCCTTCTGATGCAAAGAGTTCAAGTTCCGGAACTAGTAGTTCTACCATCCTGTCAAGTCATACAAGCTTTGACGGAAGACCCAAAATTCCTTGGAATACATCCCCACTTGACACTGAGAAGCACATGAAATTTACAGATGATAATATGTTTGCACACAATTCCCCCAAGGCCCAAATAGCAGTCAAAGAAAACAACAGCCTCTTTGTCCCACTTCCCCCTCCATTGGCTGAGGGAGTTGCACTCCCACAATGCGATTCACATACTGGGTTTGATACTCAAAAAATCAAAAGGCATGCTTTCTCCGGTCCATTAGCAAGTAAACAATCATCTAATAAGCATATTTTATCTACTAGCGGACCAATTGGCAATAATGAGCTACCTCAACAACCTTCGGGATTACTTTCTCGTGTACCTGCCCGCCATCAGCCTTCATCTCTGATTGTACCTTCAAATGCTTCACCTCCCCTTATATCTTCTCCCAAAATAAGCGAACTTCATGAGCTACCTAAGCCTCCTGGTTCTTTAGTCCATAAGCCAAGTGGCGTACCTGGGTACTCTGCCCCCCTGGTCAGCAGAAATCGAGCAGTATCTCCAACAAACAGGAATCCTTTGCTGGTGTCAAAAGTTGCATCTCCACTTCCACTTCCTCCCATAATTTTTTCTCGAAGTTTATCCATACCTGCCAGTAGTCAGAAGGAAATCCCCTTACATGCAGGCAAGCTACTGGAATCTTCTGAAAGTAAAGATGAGACTGAAACAGTGCATTCTCCTCCATTAACCCCTATATCTTTATCAAATATGGCATCCTGAGATTCTGTTGAGATAAGAGGTAAATTAAATATCATATCTTTAGCAGTTAGCTGTTCTAATAGATATACTGTATATACATCAGTTGGTTTTCTAGTTATATTATGATTTGTTGAAGACGCTATTACCTATTTTGTGTCTACATTTTTTTTTTTTTAAATACATTGATTGATAAATATGGCACAACACAATTCCTTCAACCCAGTATTAATCTATCATAGTGGGTGCTTTGTGTCTCAATCCTGTTTCTTTCACGTATTCTATTTTCCTTCCAAGATTGAGGTGCCAATGGGGTTTTTATTTACTTATTTTTGTGGGGTTGAGAGAGGGAAAGAGGAAGGCAGTGTTGCCACATGCTGTGTGTGTGGTGATGCCTTAAACTTCAAATGTTACCCTAGGTTTTGGTCCAATCCATAGGATTGTCTATTGTGCATTGTTGCCTTGCAAACAGAAAGTAAACCTGAGATGACCCATTGGAGGAAAAAATGAGCATAGGACCCATTCTTAAACGAATAAACTTCAGAGACACGTCGTTCTCATTTTATTTCTCATTTTATTTCTGATTCAAAATCTGAACTTCGGTGGATGCAGATGGGAGCTGAGTGTTGATGACTGGTTGCATATATTTGGATTCTGGAAGGCGTTGGGTTATTCACAGCTTTTTTCTCTGAGCAAAGGTCTGTAAATATGACCATTAATGTATAATTGTAGTTCATTTTTGTTTTGTCAACTCACTGTTTTGCGCTTGGATGTCTTGTAATTTTGTGTGCGCCTAAGGCTTGGACATCGTTAGAAGAATTTCCAAGAATGAATCTTGATACTGTTTCACTACTGTCCAATTTGTGGCACTGACTATAAATGTTTTGCAGTTCAATTTTGAATGTGAACTATATTTTTTTCTCTGCATGTTTGGATTGTAAAATGGACAGTGTAGGTTAGGTGTCGTTTACGTTCACTGATGCATGCTTTATTGAACTCGTCGGTCCATCCTACGAAAAGAAAATGTCGGGGGTAAAAAATCGTAAATACCCTATAAGAAAATAATATTTTTTTAAAATTACTACAAGCTGATATATACACCTAACATACTATTTACTACCCCATCCATCTCATTTATATAGGTTAGTTTTGTTTTTTCACACGGATTAAGAAATTTTATTTAATGTTATTGAAAAATTAATTTTTGTCACAAACTTTTCAAGTTTTCTCTTATTTAATTATCAACGACTAGTAGTATATTATTGTTGGAAGTAGTAAAAAAATTGAATTTGAATGATTTCAAGTAGGTATCTTTATGTTTTTACAATTTCAAAACTAAGTGGGGAAAATTGGTTATGACTAGGCAAATTAAATAATGGTATATTAGTAAACAAACAAAATAAATATTTTCTCAATAAAGAAACATGATTATATAAATAAGACAAAAAATAAAGAAAATGAGCCTATATAAATGGGACGAAATGAATATATTATAATGTTTCCTCAGCTAAAAAAAAGTATTTTTCTCCTGTGGTTGTTAACGATTCGTCGAACTACGTTTAATTTATGTTTTTCTCTTTCTAGCTCATTTTTGGGTTTCCCGTTTTCCATTCGATAGGTGGGGATTTTTCCGTACAAGGTCTATGAGTGAAGTAAAGAGGAGGTAGTGGCGATGTCGGTGGCTGATGGAATTTTGTGAGTGATTTAAGAGTTTTGAAATCAGAGTAATGGGGGTCTAATTGAAATGGTGGTTCGATTAACGGCGATGGGTTGTACAACGGAGAGGTGGATTTGGGTCCAGGACTCCAGGTTCTGGGCTTGCTTTTGATAGGTGTTTGTTAAGGAACAAGGGATTGGGTTGTAAGGGTTAATGAGTTTGGGTAGGTTTCAGGTATGTGGCTGTGCCTGTGCCTGTGGATGTGGCTGTGGGTTTATTTATATGGACTAGGATATAATATGGGCCAGTGACTGAGTTGAAATACCAGAATGGAAGGGCAACAATTAAAGTTGTGGTTAAAATTTTCTTTACTGCTCCCTCCATTTCATGAATATACACTTGTTTTTATTTTTACACAAATTAAGAAAATATAATTAATATAGTTGAAAATATAATTTTTTTTTTACATTTTTATCCTAATATACCACTACATTAAATAATGATTTAAATATAAGTAGTTCATATTTATTGATAACAAGACGAATTAAATAGGAGCATATTAGAAAAATGAAAGATTACATACATAATCAATAAGGAAAGTAACATATAATTTGAGACAGATAAAAAAGAAAAATAAACTTACCTTTATGGGATTGAGAGATCCTTCTCTTTGTAATTTGTGAAACTAATAAATATAAAAGAATCGAAACAGAAGCATGGAAGAAACTTGAGTTAAGCCATTTTACCAGATGATTGTACCCATCTATTTGACAGATGCAGTGTTGACAGTAGATGATTGGGTGCAAGAACTAATTGATTTTAAACAATCCAATGACGAAATGAATGGCACATGCATTCTATCAAGGAAGTGGGCAAAATATGTTTGAAAAATATTAATTTGTCACGTGGACCGACATATGTGATTAAAAGAGTGTATAAAGTGTGTCTTAAAGTTAAGCTCAAAATTAGAGTGATCTAGTAAATAATTAAATAATTGAGATTTGGGCATCTAAATAAAGTGTGAGACCTGATTATATGTGTATGGATTGGATCCATTAGAATTGTATTTGACGATGGATCGAATACATATGGAAATATAAATATGATTATGGTTCTCAATTCATATGTGATTCTCATTCTTTGTATCATCATATCAATACAAAAATACAAGAAAAAATATATTGAAGAGAAAGATCCAAAATCAACAATCAAGAACCAGCAATTTACAATCAAGAAACGAGAAAAAGGAATTGAGACAGGCAAGATTATGGAGCAAGAAGCTGAAATCAAGAACAAGAACTCAAGCACCAAAAGAGACAATGATTGAGTTTTAAGATCTGAAAATAAGATCAAGTATTAAAGAAATAATCTCAATGAATTAAGGTATGTTTCGCATTTAATAATTCTCTTGGTGATTTGACATTGATGATTTTGGAAATAAAGTAATTAGATTTTCAAGTTTTTGAGATTTAAAGTTTTTTAAAATTCTAACAAGTGGTATAAGAGCCAACTCATTGTTAAACCATTAAAAAGAAAAGAAAGAATTTTAATGTTGAATTCATACTTTGGAATCTCTAATTTTGGGATGCAGATTTTAACCCAAGTTTCAAATTTTAGATTTTTTTTTTCAATTTGAAAATTTTATGAATTAATTGTTGAATTTGAGTACAATTATAATTGATTATTTATTTTATAATCCGGAATAAACTTTGAGGTAAATCTGGGCGTTGCGGCGCTGACTTGCTGAATTAGGTTTTTTTTTAAAAATAATAAAAATGAAAATGAAAAGATAAAAGGCAATCATATTCAACTCTTGGTATTAAAGTTTATTTCGGATTACTAATTTCTAAAATAGATTAGTTAAAACAACATGTTATCAAAGTAATTTCTCTTGCCTAAATTATTTTTTTTAAAAAAATATTAGGAAGGTTGTATATATGTAATTCATGCGGGTCTTGACCGACCTAAAGGAATGTTAATATTTTACCGAATTATTTGCACGTATGTGATAATAATATTTGACAATTATAAAGTTTTTTATGTGAACATTGAATTAGTCCAAAAATAAATTTAATGTTTGACATACTTTATTGTCATATTTGATTACTTCACCAAGAGTCCCACTTAAAAATTGATATTTTTGTCCAAAAACTAAATGTCAATGTTTTGCCGGTCTCTTGTGATGGGACCATCATTATTTGAATTTATTAATTCCAATTTGGATTCTCATGTGAACATGTTAAACAAGTTTAAATTCTCTATTTAGTTAATCTATTAACTTCCGCAATATTTGCCAATATCAATTCCATTCATGTGCATGAGTCAAGGTTCAAAGGTTGGAAAGAAAATGTTTGTATCGTTCTTGAAGGGCGTGGATCTAAATATTGCGTTAAGGATTGAACAACTCACTACTCTTACAAATAAGAGTTTCGCAAATAAAAATAGGACTCGAATAAGTAAGATCATTCAAACCGCATAAGTCTTATGATCAAGAAGCGTAGAATTTCGGCAACATTTAGGGGCGCTGTGTTCGGTAAGGTAATTACTGCCAAGAAGTTTCTTTAAAAAATTCAAAAACACTTTGCAAAAGGTGATAAAGTTGAAACTAATACGCTTCTAGAAAACTTGGTTTCACTAAAGTATAAAGATAAATGAAACATATAGGGAGTACATCATGAAAATGTCTTTTACTGTTTCAAAACTAAAGGCATTAAAGTATGAGTTGTTTGATGACTTGCGCTCATGTATTTGGTTTTGATTTCTCTTTTTAAACAATTAAGTTAATTTAAAGTCAGTTACGACTGTTAAAATGGGCTCTTAATGAGCTCATTTCATAGTATGTGCAAGAAGAAGAAATGCTAGTGCAAGAAGAGGAAATGAAAGTACTCACTTGACAAGTACCTCTAAGGACAAGTTAAAAAATAAGGAAGCTGCATCTGGTCATCTCAAAAGAAACAGCAAAAGCCTGAAAATGATTGATCATCTAGCTATTTTGTGAAAATTTGGGATACACGAAGAGGGATTGTACTAAATACCACACTTGGCGTGTAAATAAAAGTACAATTTCTACTTTGGTTTGTTATATGGTTAATTTCATATCAATATCAAGACATACTTGGTGGATAAATTCTGGTGTCAATACTCATATAAGCGTGTCTATGCAATGTTGCTTAAATTGTCAAAATTCAATTAATGTTGAAAGATTCATCTATATGGGGTGATGGAAAATCAATTAAAGTTGATGCTTTATGGACTTTCAGGTTATCTTTGAAAACTGGTTATTATTTGGATTTGAAGGAGACATTTAAGGTATCGTCTTTTAGACGATATTTGATTTCTATTTCTACATTGGACAAATTTGGTTACTCTTGTTTAATTGGGAATAGTCAGTTTAGTCTTTTTCTTAATTCAAATATTGTGTGTACTAGTTCTTTATCTGGTTATGATAACATATATTTGCTTAATACGATTGTCTCTTATAAATAAATTTTGCATATGTATTCACATGGTATTATAAATAATTAACCAATAAGAATTCTACTATGTTATGTCACGTGCGTTTAGGTCACATCTCTCAAAAGGAAATGGAAAAGTTTGTGTCGAGAGGAATTTTTTGATCTTTTTGATTTTTCATACTTAAATGTTTATATTAATTACAATAAAGGAAAACAAACAAATATAAGGAGATTATGTGCCAATAGGATTTCGGACGTCTTAAAACTAATTGATACGGATATCTTTGGGTCATTCCCTTTGGCTTCTTGAAATACTCAACATTAATTTATTATATTTATAGACGGATTTTTTCTCACTGTAGATACTTATATCTCATTCATGAGAAATCTCAATCACTGAACATGTTCAAAGCATACAAGGCTGAAATTGAAAATCAACTTAGCAAAAGAATAAAACACGTCAAATATGGCCGTGTTGGTGAATAGTATAACTGATATGATGGATCGGGAGAACAATGTCCAGGATCTTTTGCTAAATTCCTAGAAAAAGGTGGAATCGTCCCACAATACACCATGTCAGGGTCTCCTAACATAAATAATGTTACTGAGAAGCAAAACAGAATACTTATGGATATCGTAAGGAGTATGATTAATCTTTTTCACCTTACCAAAATCTCTCTAGGAAGAGGTATTAAAGACTATAGCTTAAATTCTTATTAAAGTTCCAAATAAAACAACTATTAAGGGGTTACAATATTTTAAAGATCTCACTATTAAGTCAATTTTTTGAAACGAAAAATGTTCGATTCCTTGAGATGTAGAGTTTGCGGGGTGAGGTAAGGTTTTAAAATTAAGGATTTTATCTTGGAAGAAGAATATGTGTATATTCATTCTCTTGTAATTGACAATGATCAGGACAATTGACAAATTCTTGCTCCAAGTTTTGTTTAAGAAGCGATTTCAGATCAACACTATTACAAAATTCCCTATAAACAATTAAGATATTGTTCCAGGAACAAACTCAACAATCTCAAAAACAAATATCATTAAGAAAATTCACTAAATAAAGGGGAAATGCAATTCTGGATGATTTTATAGTCTTTCTCCAAAGAAAATAAGGATGACATTGGATTGATGGAAGAAGATATGATCAATCAACTTTCATTAAATCATGCAAAGGTATAATTCTCAAAGGTGAATTGATGCCATGAATAAAGAGATAAAGTCCATGAAAGATAATAACGTGTGGGAAGTCATCCCATTGCCTGAAGGTGTACAGCTCATTGGTTGAAAATGTAGTAAGCATATTTTTCTGGTGTTGTATGTCGATGGCATACTACTTGTTGCAATAATATAAGTTTATTGCATGAAATCAAGAGATTTCTCTCAGGGAATTTTTAAATGAAAAATTTTGATAACGCCTCTTTTGTATTAGGGATACAAATACACCAGTTCTTTTTCGGTGTATTTTTGAATTATCACAAAA
>CAIGRP010007590.1:0-29341 GCA_903798385.1 Fraxinus cuspidata
TTGTCGAATGTAAATGAGAAAATTTTACTCTCGCAACGATATTCTCTAATAATGTTTATAATAGAGTTATATATGTTGCTAGTGTTGTGAGAGAACTCAATAATTTTAAAAGAAATAATATTTTATACATACACCAAAGTAGGTCTATGTAGTGTACAGTTACAGCTATATAACATCTTTTATTAATTCCTTCCCATATATCTGAAGTTAAATATATAACACTCCCATATTTTTCTAAATAGGCAATCAATATTTTTTTTTTTGTATGAAGGAAATATTCAATTATATTTGAATGAAGAGTGGTTCTACTTACCTCAACGTAGCTCGGTTGAAGATATTTTTTCACTTACAAGATGAAATGTTGGTTGTCTACTATTGCTAGAGGCAACTTAGCAGCAACAACGAAATTCATCATTCTCGTTCGAGTTTTCTCCTCCGAATACATCCGCGTAGAAAGTGGCATAGTAGTACATGTGCATTGACTACCAAATTGCAGTTGCGTTTGACCAGCAGGAAGAAGTCTGTGTTTGGCCGCACATGCTTTGTAGCGAAGGTTGAGGTGGGTGGTTTCAATGCCTTTTTGCCATGTCAATCATTGTTTATAGTATTTACATACTGTTTTAGGTTCTGCAACTCCATCGACCACACGACCTATTTGAATAAATTTAAAATGACCCGAATATTTTGCCCCTTTTTTTCTCCTTTCACTTCCCTCTTGTATCAGGAATATCTAATTCATGTTCATCCTCCCGTTTCGCCTCGAAAACATCAATGTTAGTTAAATCAATTTGATTACCACTTCCATGAGCATCGAAATCCAAAATATTTTCGTGCATAGGAACTTAGTTTAGACCGGCTAATTTATTCTAGAATTGACTTTGTGGCGTGATAGGTAATTCACTTCCGATACCGAACAAGCTTTCAACAAATGAGCATAAATTCATTTGTGAATTGATATAAAATGTGTAGTAAGTAACAAATCAAGAATTGAAACAAAGTTAACGTGTAAGTTTGTAAGTGAAAATTTGCATTGTGATAATTGATATCGACTAATTAAAAATTGAATGTAGAAGTAGAATTGAGAAATAAATGTAGACTATGTAGTAGTCTAGAAGATAGATTTTAAAATTATAATTATAATGTAAAATGTAGAAGAGAGTAGAGAGTGAGAGTTGGGTGGAAGAAAAAAGCGGGGAATGGGATGACTATTTATAAGGAAAAAAAAGATGGCAAAAAAAAGTAAATTCAGTGACCGTTTTGGTCACCATTTAAGTATCGTGACCGTTTGCCAAACTATCACTATACTTAAACGTTGACCGAAACAATTAGGTGAGCCAGGAGCTTGACTCGTGGGTAAGCTCGTTGGCTCACCCACAAGCCGCTTGTGTGGACCTGAGCCGAGCCCGCTCTGCTTGGGTTCGGGCTCGTCATTTGACAAGCCCGAGCAGCTCATGAGCAGAGTGGCCGAGCGGACGAGCCGCTAGGCCCATTTGCCACCTCTGAAGTAACGTTTGTACATCTTATCTTCAAGATGCATAATTCATCGTTAAGAAGATCAAGTCATAAGGACATGCAAAAGACTGAAATTGACTTGATAAATTGTACAACCAATAAGGGTTGCAACGAATATTTTTAGATTGGTTGGGATGTAATCATTGTTGGAATGCTGCAAGGATAGGGGGCCTTCATCTTAAGGCATTGATTTTTATAAAAGAAGCCTTTGTACATGATACCATTGAAGTAAGGATTACAACTTGCATTTTATTGAGGAATCTTTCTTGCTCTGGCAGTCGGGAAGTATGTAGTCCAAGAATAATTTAGTACTCGTTTCATTTGTCGAATTGAAGGTACTCTAGAAATGAATAAATACTCTTAGATACTACCTCATAGAAGATATCAATGGTTCTTTTATTAACAAAACATTAATTTTTCATATATTTGATATGAAATAAACCAAATTGACAAATTTACTATTCATTTCACAAAATTTAAAGGTTAATGCACCAACATTGCATGTGCTAACCAATCGGGATAGGCAAGTTACACGAGACAATAAGATTTCTTAAAGGCGATCAAGAATATTAAATCTCCACATTTATGTGTCTCATTTCCTTTTTCTATTTTTGAATTTATTCTTGAGCCCATTACCCCGGCTTGTTGAAAGAAAAACTTTCAGTAGAAATCGTACCAATATGGTTTGTATACATTTTATATACTGTTTTTGTAATCATACATTTTACAAACAATTTTTTGGTAGTATAATATTTTAAAATATTAAATGAAAGATAATATTTTGCTTAAAACATATTCATAGACTAGATAACAATAGATACATTTTTCTTCCTCCTTTTACAAACTTATTTTTTTGAAAATTATATCCATTAAAAAGTAAATTGAAATCACTACAAGAAATATGAGTCTTGCCGACCTAAAAATTGGTCGCTAAAAGATCAATACCGGTCGATATTTCCAATCCCTAACTAAAAATGTAGGTCGACAAATGTCGCGAAAGCCAGTCAGCGAAGGTTTTTACCGACTAGAATATATGTTAGTTGGGAAAGATAAAGATTTGTACTTATCAACAAGAAGCTGGTAGAGAAAGATAGAGCTTGTTCCTGATCATATTTTTGGGTTGGTAAAAGTTTAAACTAAGTCAGGAAAAATATAGATTGGCCACATTTCCGGGCTATGGTTTCAATGGATAAATGTGATTTTATTTATTTTTATTTTATCCTATGTAGTAATAAAAAATTCAGAACAAATTGAAAGCCCAACTTAAACACAATGCACCAACAGAAATCATAATCAAGATATAACCTTAATCATAACGCAAGAGTTACAATTCAAAAGCCTACAGCAAAGTACATGCAAGGCAAAATAATTTATGGTACCTTTACAAGTTAGTTCTAGTTCCAAAATATGAGTAACTACATATACAGATACATTGGCAATAAAAAAAAAGCCCAGTCAAGTTCCAAAAAATAGAAGACTAGCATAGGTATTAATAGAGTATCTATTCATTGCATATTTCTGCTCACCCAGAGGATGAATTCAGCGTTTAATATCCTTGTAATGTGTGTTCTTCCATAGCTAAACTCTGTTTGATCGCCCGATTCCATTATCCTATTAGAAGAGTAAGAATAAGATTCAATGTTTAAGTTGAATTTATTTCCCAATAGAAACGAATCTATTTCCTTCACGCTTTCCCGTACAACCAGACATCGCAAAGGATCTAGAACAAGAAAAATGGGTAAACTTTTGTTACGATCTATTTTCGACTTCTACCTTGGATCTTTTCTATGATATTTTCAACTGCTTACTTCCCAATTTTCACGTAAATAATACCAATCAGCCTGGTTACGAATTTCTTTAGCTTATTTGCTGTACTATGATCCATTGGTTGGTAAAGATACTTCTTGTAGTGTTTGCGCAGCTCATATCGAAACTCCTTAAAGGAAGTGGACTTTGATTTCTCCTTCAACTCATTAGGATTAACTCAACTATAGCTTGCATAGAATGTAATCTGTCATGTTCAATAGCATTTTTCGAAATGTTATTTTTAAGTAGTGTTCTACTATAACATTTTTTATAAGCTATTAGAAAGTACTATAAAAAACACTTCTTATTATTACGGTTTTAATATTTATATAATTCTTTTCGTATAATCATCATGGTTACATATCCAATATCATTCTTTTTAAATATTTATAGCATTTTTTGATCGTAATGTATACATAATAAATAGCATTCCTAATTCTTTAATTGTCAAACACAATTACTTTTTTGACTAAGAATATGAACAATAATAACTATGCCAATAATAAATTTCAAAACATGCATCAATATTGTCTTATAAAAATATACAAATGCAGTTGTTCAATACAGAAATCTAATTATATTCCATCTCATATCAAATACTATAGTAATAAATGCTTGGAAAGGAAATAAACAAAACTAAATTAGAATCATCTCATTCTAGTTTTTCAAAAGAAAGTTTCTTGAACTCTTGCAACTTGTTCACATTGAACTCTTGCGACTTGTTTGGAGAACACATTTGTCAAATCAATGATGCCTTTAAATCTTACAATCAACAAAGTAATACAACTTACTAGATGTAAAAATAGTGTATCTAATTAGTGACTAAGACATTAGAATACAAAATTTGACCTATGTATCTACTCCATTACAACTTTGTCAAACGTCCACGAAATTGTGGTACTAACACATTTTTCTATACAAGTCATATTAGAAGTAGGCCTCCACAAGACTATCATGCTAAAAAACATAAAAAATTTCAACATACCAGGCATTCCACTTCATCGGCAGTCATTGCCCCAACAGCTCTAGCCAAGTGACCTAACGCTTGCGAGTACCAAAATTTCAGGTTCACTCGTTGTCTCAAAAGAAGTTCTCATGTAATTTGCAATTTTAGCAAACAATAAAGCATTTTCTCCAACTTTAACATCTAATAGCTCATCGATAGCCCTCAGAGCACCCATATTTTCAACGACTTCATTGCTTTCTAAAAGACTAATAATGCTTCATACAGCTAATCCATAAAACGGGAAAATGCTTCACCACTGAGATCACGAGCGTGTTCCTCTGCATGTCTCAATGCTAATGCATAAGATAAAGCCGAACAACACTAGTGAATTACTGGTTAAGCAATTATGAGAAATTTAAGATACTCTAATTAAACAAAAAATTTAACGCCATAAATATTGGTATCCCATTAGTATTCAATCAACAACTAAAAGCAAAATTGCAGTCTTTCTAGTTATGGCGTCTAAGTAGGTTAAATTTCTTGCTAAAGTTGTAGGCTTGGGATTCTGTATCTGTCACGATAATATTTAGGAACAAAATAATATTCTTATAAACAAAACCTAAGAATTCATCTATCTCAAACATGTCAATAAATAAAATTCAACTGAAACACAGAACCTCGTGCAAATATTAAAATTAAAAATGAACAAACCTTTTGCGGGTGCAGATGTCGGCAAGAATGTGATTTAATGCATCGAGGTTTCTGGCGCCGGTGGCAGCCGCCAGAGGAATAAACCTAAGCGATTGCGTCGTTGTAGACAGTGCCATGATCGAATGCTTATGTGTGTGTAAATATACGCACAGAAACAGTTGCTCAATACCCTGGCCAGATTTTGAGCTTAACGAAGAATATGAATTACTCAAGATTCAAGAACTGGGATTTCTACTTTAGCAATAAAAATTTAAAATCCTTAACTCTGAATTAACTACAGCACATGTACCTAGATAGAGAAAATTGCAGAATTAAACTGGGAACGAGATTTTACAAGCAAATGGGATTCTTGAATCTTCTGTTTTTATGTATTTCAATTAAAATATTACCTTTGGAATTTCTTTCTCAAATCCTTCTTCTGAAATGAATTGATAGGGAAGAGGCGGGAATTGATCGATGGGAGATAGGTGTGATTTGATGAAAGAAAGAAAATAGGGTTCAAAAGGGGGAGTCAATATTTGGGTAATATAGGTGTTCTCTGGCCTCCCTTTCTCGATGGGGGTGAAGGTGCTAACGAGAAGCAAACATAAAAGGAAGTACGTCTAAAACAAGTAGGGCTACCCATCATTTCTCAGTAGTACAGATTAAAAAGTTTAGTTATCATATTCTGTTTAGTTGAATTCTGAAAAGCTAAAAAAGGTTACTTAAAATAACAGCAACCTTATGCTATCATATTCAGTATTCTACCAAATTCTATTTTAGTTCATTTTATCATATTTAGTATGGTATCTAAGCAACTTATAAATTCAATAAAATGAATTTAAACAAATGTAAATTAGTTTGCTTTCATATAGTTCAAGAGTTCTGTTTACAAACAAATGAATATAGTATAAGAAGTTTTGTTTTAATGTTGCCTCCACTTTGTCATGAATAGGGCACTTTTCGAATTCGGTCACATCTTTCCAAATGATCTTTTCAAGGGGCGCAAATATTTGAGCACCAGATATAAACCGACTAGCATTAGGACCAATAGGTCGACCATAAGTGTCTTCATAAATGATTATCAACTTCGTAAGAGTGGCCTTGAGTATCTGGGGTGGTGGCATTACTACTGTTAAGATAATATGATGTTAATAAACAAGATAACAGAATTAAGAACTGAATAAATAGAATTACTTGTCTTCGGGGGCACATAAACATTGGCTGGTAGGGACGCCAAAAAGGCTCGGGCTCTGCTCGGGCTTTGGGCCCGGCTCAGGCTCGGTTCCACCGAGCCTCGAGCTCCATTTTGGGGCGTCGGCTCGTGCCGGGCCCGGCTTGGGCTCGTAACCGGCTCATGACTAAATAATATATAAAATTAAAAATTATATTTTTTTCAGTTTAAATGTGTTTTTTTATATATTAATAATTAGTTATTATTTATAACACGTATAAATTGCACAAATTTTAAATACATTATAAATATTATAGATTTATAACGGTTTTAAAAAAAAATACGAGCCAACTCGGTTTGGGCCTGGCTCGGCCCATTAAGGCTCGAGCCGAAAGCTCGGGCTGAGCCTTATTTTTTTGGTTGAGCTTTTGCTCGGCTCGGCTGGGGCCCAAAAAAGCTCAGACTTATTTTGCTCGAGTCGAGCCTTGAGTTTCGGCTCGACTCGTTGACATGACTATGGCTGGTGTAGGCTGGGTGGTAGTTTCTGGCTGCAGATTGCGTACTAGGTACAGTGATCAGCTGCGTGATAGGACCAGTCATAGGACCTGGGAGCGGTGGCTTCTTCTTTGGTAGCATTAAAATAACCTACTAGTTATTCAAAATAATATTAAAGAAACAAAAATTCAAAGTGCATGTATAAAAATTATCACAAAAATAAATTATCATTTACTATAAATAGTAGGACATCAATCATTATCGCAATCGGAAAAATATTTTGTTATCGATGCCAATATAATAAAAAATTGTCAATAAAAACCCATATATACACTTAACATCACAGATTCGTTTGAAGTACAACTAATTAATGGTTTAACAACAAAGGTCGTTAAAGCGTCCAAATTAGTTTAGTACTCACCTTAACAAGAGATGAGAAACATCACGAATTCCTAACCTTTCGTCCAGAAGCAAAAATCGACCTCTTTTTATTACAAAAAGAAAAAAAAAATTAAAAGAAAGAGTTCGTTACACAGGAAATCTGAAAGAAACGGAAAACAGAAATTTACAACAGATGAAAAGGAAACATGATTATACTAAATTGGATGAAATCTAAAGCCAATCTGATGCCAGCTCTGGTGACAATTGACAAAGCAGTTGTACAAAAATTGAAATTATCGTAGCCCACTTTTTCTTAAATAAATTCTCTGGAAAGTATCAAGTCAAGTGGAAGATGGTAAAAATAATATTAAAATTCAAATAGGATAGTAAATAGTTGGAAAAAAAATTAGCTTCATCAGAAAAGTTTCTACTAATTTCTTGCAATGTGGAACAATAATTTCTTCTAATACCAAATCGATTCGTACACCACAGTCTTGCAGTTGGCATACAAAACAACAGTTTGTGAACGGCTAAAATGGTTGTTCCGTTAGAAATTCAGAAAAAAAAAATCATATTATTGTCACACATTCATCGTTGCGAGTCAATAAAATGCAGAAGCACTACATGTCACAATTGTATAAGTGATCTCCCAAAACTATTTTACAGGTCATAATTAGTTGACAAGCTATCATTGAAAAATACATAAGAACTACATGTCACAATTTCAAAATGTTATTATAGCAAAAAAGCACTAAGAGAAACAAAGTGTGTTCCCCTTCTAACCTCCACCCCCCCCCCCACCCCCGGGAGGAATACAACTAGGATATCAAAATGAAAGAAAAGAGCGGAGCAGAAGGTTCACAACAGATTTGAAAAACATTGGTTCGATTCAGTCAAGAGAGGCCTTTGTACTTACATAGATTTTCACTTCAAGACAAATTATTTACAGTTTAGGACCTTAAATAAGTTTAGAAACTACACTTATCAATCATCAATCCCAAAACTGGCAAGAAGTCCCAATCTGGTATTTTATTTTTGCTCCCAACCCAAAACACGAGTGGCATTAACTCCCCATCATCAAACAACCATTGTTAGTGTTACGCCTTGTGAAACTAGGACCCACGTGTGGCCCCAATTAGGTTACTTGGCAAGCGGTTCAGGGCCCCACGTTCCATACATTGACAGGGACGACCCAGCCCCACACAGGCAACCCTCTTTAAAAAGTTTGAGCGATACCGTGTAGAAGATGTTGGCCGACCCGCACGTGAACCACATGGCAAGAGCCGGTCTAGGGCGAGACAGTGACGAATCTTGAACAGATCTTGTGCCACACAAATGACAAGACAACTCACTACTATCGTCGCCGCCGCAAACCTATTTGGTCAAGTCCAAACCGCAGGTTAGGCCGTGTGATTACCAAAGTAGTACTAGCATTTAAAGTTGTGATTGATTGATGTCTATGATTAGAAAGGTCAATCCTGTGGATGGAGTAGGGTTGGCAATCCGCCCCGCCCTGCCCCAAATGGGGCAAAAAAACCCGCCCCGAACGGGTTGGCGGGGCGAGACGGGGTGCCCCGTCTCGGGGCACGGGGATAAACTATTATTAAAAAAAAACTGAAAAAAACACAAAAATTTAAACTGGGCGGGATGTGCGCCCCGAACCCGCCCCGTTGCCATCTCTAGGATGGAGCCACTTGCATCATCATCCATGGCCTCCATTTACCTTGCCCAAGTATAAAAGCTCACACTTAGTGCAATTCGAAGGAAATACAAGTTTAGACTCTCAAATCTATATTCTTGCCATACATTTAACTCATTCACTCTCAAAGCCGACCCCCCTTTTTTATTGGAGGCTCACGTTTAAAACTCTCTCATACTCATAATTATTTCTCGAATTGACTTGACCATCGAAGTGCGTAGACAGACTCCACCCCTTCCAGATAAGACCATGTGTGCCTAACGGTTTGTCCAAGCATGCAGGAATCCATCTTGCGTGGACGTGAGAAGCTTTGAGATCTATTGGCCACCTCATTGATACATTTTTTGGGGTCAATAGATTGGCGTTGTTTGTGAAAAATTCGACACTATAACCGCGAATATCTTTGTGGTAAAGGTCATCGAAAGCAGAACCTTGAAGAAAAGCCTAGTTCTTGAAGAAAACAACACTGCAAAGAGAAAGCACCTAAAACACTCATTTTCAGCTCCAAGTCAAATACACATTATGAGTTCTAGCCACTACGGGTCGAAGGCGAGGCGATACCACCACACCCTTAGATAGGGATGTAGGGGAGATAGCTGCAAATATGAGAAACATGGCCCAGCAGAACGCTATCATGCAACAGCTACTCTTGCAGATGCAGCAGCATGCAGGATACCAAATGCCTTAGCAGGAGGTGTTTCCCTAAGAAGGCAAGGAAAACGACACGGCCGCCTACCCCTAATGCATAGAAGGGAGATCGGTCCAGCGGAGAGGTAGGTGGAAATGGACACCTCCATCAACTATGCTACTAGTCGACCTAGTGGTAACGTACCACAAGAGAGAAACTTCCCCCTTGAATGTGCTAAAAAACGTGAACCCCAAAGATCCACCAGTATTTTGATCGAATTGGACCATCAAAGCCTATAAATAGGTCCCACCAACCTCCTCCCGTTCAAAGGGAGCCATAACAATATCAAGAATATGAACCTTAGGGGGCTCCTCCACCTAGAAATAGGCGGGAGAGAAAAGACGAGGCGAACTTGAGAAATCAAGTGGAAACTTCATGACCCCTTTGATACCAAGTAGAGGAAGATAATTCTGACAATCCTGCAGATCCTTTGAGTTAGATGATGATGCCAAAAGTCTGCCTTCTCCCAAGAGTCGAGAAGCGCCCCTCTGCCTTCTCCCAAGAGTCGAGAAGCGCCCCAATTCCAAGCCAATTCGTACCGCCAAAAATACCCAAACATGAAGGAAAATGTGATCCAACGAAGCACCTCAACAACTACAAGACCCATATGTCTATACGAGGAGCTTCACCAGTACTAAAGTGTCGAGCTTTCAATGTCACATTAACTGGGGCTGCAGAGATTTGGTACATCCGTATCCCAGCATGCAACATTAGAGCTGGCCTGACCTTAAAAAGGCCTTTTTCGAACCAATACTTGTCTAGCAAAGAAGGGAAAGCCCCATCCAGAGGTTGCAGGACATGAGGCAACAAGCATATGAGACTTTGAACAGCTATTTAGCTCGCTTCACGGACGAGATGACCTATTGTGAGCAAGTTACGAATAGAAAGGCCCTTCTTGCTCTAAGAGAAGGCCTCAACATGAACACCATATTTAGGAGGAATGTGCGAAACAAGAATCCTACTTCTTATGATGCCTTAGTAGAAATGATGAGGAGTGAGACTGTAAACGAAGAACTGATTGATCACCGCAATCGAACTTCGCTGGGGCTCCCATCACCTTAGAGATAACAATGAGGTCATGTATCACACATGGTAAACCAGCAATGGACCCAAGAAGGACATACAATCACCCTTACCTCAAGCCAAGCTTTAGCCACTGCCACACTAAATGCAGTGCCCTCTTGGGCATACGAAGAGGTTAGATCTGAGGCTCAAAGATAACAAAATCAATATAGGGGAAGAGGTAGAGGAAGGAACATGGAGCCTAGAGATAGGCAATACTAGACCTACCATCGAACCAATAGCCACATCACTAAAAAATGCATGTCTAGGCTATATCATGAGGAGCTAACGGGCCCCCGTGAAGAGAGGTGAAACACCCATCAAGTACAAAGGAACGTGCCTCATCCTAGACATGAGAGAGAACCTAGACATGGTGAGGTAAGGCGACATCGCAAAAATGAATCGCCTCGATGGGAGCACGAGGAGGAAAGAAATAGGCCAAGAGGCGGATAAAGGCCTAGGAGAGAACCCCCAACTGAGGTAGATAATGCCCACATCGGGGAAATTGCCACCATTATTGGTGGCCAAAATGTTGGAGGAGAGTCAAGAAATGTTCGGAGAAATTACACAAGGGAAGCAAATGACCCTCCCATGACAAGCTACTTAGTCAATAGCACCGCTCGTGGATCAAGAAACATCCCACCAATGACCTTTTCATAGGAAGACAGCGCTCAGGTTTATTACCCCTATTGTGACGCTCTGGTCTACGAGCCATCATAGCTAGAAATGGGCTCAAGCGCATGTTAGTGGACAATAGAAGTTTCGCCAACATCCTATTTGGAACCACCTATCACAGGATGATAGTAGAACATGAGTTCACCCCCATAACAGCCCTGTTATATGGTTTTACGGGCAATAGCATTGTTCCTAAGAGGAAGATCACACTACCAGTGAAAATGGAGGAACCCCCACTTACGGCTCACTACTACATGGAATTCATCATGTAGACCATCGATCCGTCTACCATGGAGTGTTGGGATGACCCGCTTTAAAAGAACTTGGGGCCATTATTATGTATGAAATTTCCTACTGAAAGAGGAATTGCTACAGTTCGAGGATACCCTATGGGTTCGAGGGAATGCTACCTCATCTCCTTAAGGAAGTTCGAGCCTCAAAGTGTAAATATGGTCCTAGTAGACGCTAATATGGTTGACATACCTGAAGAAGGTCATATCCCCGAGCAGGAGGGAAACGTCAACATGATAGATGCTCTTGAACAAGGGGTCGGCTCTATGGATTTGGACCTTAGGATCACTGAATAAAACTCACAAGTAACCCCAATGGAAGAACTCGACTCTTTCTCAGTGGACCCCCACAACCCTACAAGGGTGTTGCAGATAGGGATAGAGCTTATGTCAGAGGAAAGACGAGACTTAAAGGCTTCCTACTTAACAACTTGGACATATTTGTATGGAAGCATGAAAACATGGTGGGCATTGACCTCAAAGTTAGTTGCCATAGTCTCAATGTGGACCCTAAGTTCACCCCTCACAGGCAAAAAAAAAGAGTCTTGAACCCGGAAAGGTATGAAGCCTTGAAAGAAGAAGTGCAAAGGTCATATCTAATAGGTTCATCAAGAAGGCAATGTATCCAAAGTGGATCTCCAACCCAATCTTAGTAAAGAAATCCAACGGGTAGTGGAGAGTCTGCATAGACTTTTCCAATCTCAATCAAATATGCCTAAAGGATAAATTTTCGTTTCTAAGGATCGATCAATTAGTTGACTCTACTGCAGGCCATGAGCTCTTGAACTTCATGGATTCATACTCAGGATACAACCAAATTCCCATGCACTTAGCAGATAAGGAGAACACTTCATTCATCACTAATTGAGGCCTCTACTGCTACAAAGTCATGCCATTTAACTTGAAAAACGCTGGCCAACTTATTAATGGCTAGTTAACAGGATGTTTGCTGACCTCATAGGCAAGACGATGGAGGTATATGACGATGACATGCTTGTGAAGAGCCTCAGAATAGCAAATCACATCAAACACCTGGAAGGCACTTTCAAAATCTTAAAGAAGTACCGGAAGAAGCTGAACCTATTGAAATGTGCTTTGGTGTCGTTTCGAGGAAATTCTTGGGTTACATGGTTAACCGCAAGGCATTGAAGTAAACCCTGAAAAGATTAAGGCTCTGCTGGATATGAAATATCCCTGTAAGCCCAAAGAAGTACAATGTTTGACATGTCCTCTAGTAGCACTAAACCGCTTCATCTCCAAGGCGATGGATAGGTATCTCCCATTCTTCAAAGTTCTGAAGAGAGGAAAGATGTTCTAATGGAATGAGGAATGTAAAGAGGCTTTCCAGTGGCTGAAGAAGCACTTGGGTCAAGCCCCCCTCATCTCAAAGTCCAAGGAGGGAGAAGCGTTGCTATTATATTTGGCCATAAGCGCTAACGCTATGAGCTTAGTTCTAGTAAGGAAAGAAAGTGGTATGCAGCTGCCCGTCTACTACGTGAGTAATGCCCTTTTACCAGCAAAGTTGCGTTACATTGACATGGAAAGACTTGATTTCTCCCTTATGGTTACTTTTAGAAAGCTGAGGTTATACTTCCAGGCCCACAGTATACACGTATTGACAAGCCCCCTCAAGAAAGTTCTCCAAAACTGGATGCCTCAGGAAGGCTAATTAAATAGGCCGTGGAATTGAGTGAATCCGACATTTTATATCGTCCAAGAACCTCAATAAAGGGGCAAGCAATGACATACTTCATAGTAGAATTCACTGAGGCAACAGACATCAATGTCGTGATGGAACCTGCAAACCTCCTAGCTTGAAAATTGTTTATTGATGGATCTTCTAGAGAAAATGGATCTGGGGTTGGTGTATTGCTAGAAAGCCCAGAGGGACAGAAACTCAACTATGTAGTAAGATTTGGTTTCAAGACCTCTAATAACATGGCAGAATATAAGGCGTTGATAGCAAGCCTCAGATTGGCGAAAGAAATGCAGGTCAAGAGTTTAATAGTTTGTAGCGACTCACAGCTGGTTGTGAGTCAAGTCAATGGTAACTTCACAGCCAAGAATAAAGGCATGGCAACATACCTGAAAAAGATGATGGACCTGCTCCCCTACTTTGAGAAATTTGAGCAGACCCAAATACCAAAGGCTGAGAACCTACACGCCGATACTTTTCAAAACTGGCCAGCAGCAAAGATTCCAAACTACTTAAAATTGTATGAGTGTAGTACCTCCATAACTTTCTACCTGTAAGAGAGAGAATATAATGTGGATTGAAGGGACCCCATCATGGATGCACTGATTATTGACTATCTCAAAGATCAAACATTGCCAGAAGATAAAGAAGAAGCCCACAAACTCAGGCGCCAAGCCGCCTACTACATGCTCCAGGATGAGGTGCTTTATAAGAGATGCTTCTCACCCCCACTCATGTGATGCACTGGAGGGGAAGAGGCCAACTATGTCTCGCAAGAGATTCATGAAGGAGTTTGTGGCAACCACACTCGAGAACCAACACTGGCTCAGAAAGTAATAAGGCAAGGATACTATTGGACAACTTAAAAGAAAGACGCGGTGTAGTTTGTAAGAAAGTGTGACAAATTTCAACGTTTCTCCTCTATTCAAAGGGAGCCATCACAAGAGCTGACTGTGGTATCCAGTCCCTAGCCTTTTGCTAAATTGGGAGTCGACATAGTAGGCCTCATACCAAAAGGGAAATGAAGTGCTAGCTATGCAATTGTTGCCATTGACTACTTTACTAAGTGGGTCGAGGCACGACCATTGGCAAAAATAACTAAGGAGGAAATGTCCAAGTTCATCTGGAAGAAATCATTTGCCGGTTCGAAATTCCTCACTCACTTGTAACAAACAATGGGCGACAGTTTGGCAACAAGAAGATTAGAGACTTATGTGATAAACTGGGTATTAAGATGCATTTTTCCTCATCTCCTTACCCCGTTTCTTCCTCACTAAACCCACCCCCTCCCCAGCCACTTTTTCCAACTCCACTATCTTCACGGAAAAAATAGGTTCAACTTGAATGAGTCGTCGAAGTGACTCTCCAATGGTTGTCTGCGCTTGGGAAAAACATTAGGCTCGGTGTTCTTAGATAGAACCAACTTCCTCTTAGAGGCCTTCTCTATGGAAGTCTCTACTTCATTATCCTTTTCCTCTTCCACCTTCTCTCCGGAGAAGGCAGTCGGTTCATCTTTGAGAGGCGAGCCAGCTCATCCTGTTGGTTCTTGTAAGATGAAGAATCGGAGCTCAAGAGCTTCTTATTCTTCACCTCCCCCTAGCTCCTTATGTAGAACATGTCTGATTGACATATTCCTTCTTGTTGTGTTGCCCTACAAATGAAGAGGTGAACTGTTAGAAAATCCATGAAAATGAATAATTATCAAACAAAGAGGCGAACAGTTAGCTGCTCTACCTTTGGTAGCCATTAGCTGGTGGGTCATGAAGAGATTCTGCTTCCCAAGTACGTTATTGAAGTACATATTCTTTGAGGGCAACTCGTATATCGCCTTTATGATGGCCCACTCAGATGGCTCGAGTTCAAATCGGTCAACTGCAGCTACACAAAGCGCGGATCAGAATATGAATATTGTGCAAAACATACAACAACGAGCAATACATGTCCGAACTAGTAAAAAGATGTTAAACGAGATAATTGCCAATTTTTTCCATATCAATTTTTGAAGTAGTGTCATTTTATCTCACCATTTGTACATCCCAATTTCATTTCTCTAATTTTTTTTTTTTTGGCCAACCATCGTTATAATATTATTGAAAGGAAAACTTAAAAATACATCGATAGCATGTCGTTCATTTAAATCATATATACCATGTTTGGAAAATTTAAATTCACATAATAATTTATTAAAAACAATTACATGTGCTAAGCCCGTGTATTCAATAGATTTAGACAAAATTTACAATCAACTGTACATAGTATAAAAGAGGGAACAATACACAACTACTACACTATAAGAGTCATAATTTACAACTAACAATCTTACAAAATACTTTCATAAATCGGGTGATAATTCAAACTAATAAACATAAAATAATATATAATATACATATACAGCTGTACTGGTGCATATTTTCTCTCATATCCCCCACCCCACCTCCAACCCACAATTACAAGGATAATTTTTGCTACAACACATTCTCTCTCCAAAACATACACCCTCTCTTTCCAGATATAAACTCTATCTCTATAAATAAAAAATCTCTCTATATGTATACACCATGTTTCTCTTTCTGCTCACAAACTCATCTCATCTCTCTCAAGACCAACACCAGGATTGTCGCCATTTTCACCATCGCCGATACACTCTAAGTCTCGGCCTCATCTCATGCTCTACACACATTAATATTTGAGTATGATAGAGTGATTTTAGAATTCGAACATCTTCATCGTCAAGCATATAATGATGCCTTTACTCATTTCAACGTTCGTTGTCCCTCTTCGTCTTACTCTCAAATCTGACCATAGATAGTCACAATGAAAATTGACTTGATCACAATCGGTCACAATTTAATGAGATTTGATCATAGAAGGTCACAGTTAACATATAATCTCCACATCCAACTTCTCACACTGCCGTTTGCACCTGCAAGTATTGCAAGTGATGATAGTGCATTGGAGTTGATTTGTGTAGTGATATTGGTAGTGGTCACAACGTTTTGGGTACTACATGGTGGCAACAGTGGTGTGTTTTTTGTGATCAAACATGTGTTATCTGTAATTAAATGTGACAAGTTTATTGTCATTGTGATTGCTGTGATCAGGTAAGTCTAAATTGTAATTGCATGTGACTCACTGTCACAGTTAAGACAGAATTGCCATAGATAGTCACAATGAAAATAGTATGATCATAATTAACACAAATTTGATCACAGAGGATCACCACAAACAAATCCATACACACCGCATACCAGCACCACAATCCACTACCAGTCACCATCATCATTACCTCTAATGCACCACCATTATCACCTTCAACTCAAATCCACGACCATGAATACTACATTCACTTCAAATTCACAACAATAATCACCACCACCATCACTTTCACCTCCATCTTAAATCCATCACACCCTCCAACCACCAACCATCATCCCAAGAAATCACCCCCAAAGCAGAAGAAGCGTGAAAGAGTTGGATCTGCCTATACAGCCTCGATGTGACATTGTCCATCGTTTGTATGTCACGGTCCATGAGAACGGTGCATGGAATGAACCTTCTGTACACTGTCGACACCACTGACGAAGAAGTTGCGATCAAAAATAGGGGGGTGTGTGTGTTTATATATATAATGTATTAGAGAGACAATTTATATAGTAGAGAGAGATTGCTTTGTAGAGAGATAGACTTCCGTGGCTAGAAAATGATATTTGCAATTGGGGATTGGGGGTGGGATGAAGTGGGGTGGCTGACATTGAATTGATTTGGGCTTAGAAATGGAATAAAGGAGGGTTTTGGTGTTAAAATGGGTGTGAAAATGAATTAGATTTACTGGAGTGGGTGGCTCTCGTGGGGTATAATAAATATGTATTAATTAAATTAATAATTTTTAATTAGCACCTGATTTATGACTTTAAAACTAATTCCCTTTGTTTTTGAATTGTATACTCGAGATGTAGGTTTTTTGGGCAATTTTCCCATATAAGTATTATGTTTTAAGCCCAACTATTGGGTGTACTTAAAATATTATTACTGGATTTTTTTTAGTCGAAGTTATTTAAAATAAGATTAGTCATTTCTTAAGCTCATCATGGTTAGGGTTTACTAATCCTGATGGAATTGTGAATTGCTGAAAACTATATATATTCCTTGCTAGCATAAGAGAAATAGACAAAAACCCTATGTCGGTTCTCTCTAATTCAATCTCAGACATCCACGACTGTGGTTATCTCCATCATGTGCTCGTGGTGGTGGAGTCACGACTTGTTCTCATGTGGGTTTCCATTAGCAGTGGCGAATCCAGGATCAAAGTTCAGCACGGGCGGACGAACTGTTGAATGTTGATCGTTGACCATTGACCGTCGACAATCAACGATCGTAATAATGAGATCGTTTATTCATATTTAAATAAAAAATATTAAAAATTATTCAATATATATGTAAATGCACTTAAACGTAAAATTATAAACATATGAAAATATAATTCAATATAACCCAAAATACTTAAAAAAAGATACCCGGTACAACCTTATTCGAATCTAATGAGTGAAAAAATTTCATAAATGCCTAAATCAATGAAGTTCAAGAGCTCAATTAAAAATGTATCAATCTAATAAGAAATAAGTATGTTAAAATCACTCCAACATATTTGACAAATTTATCAACAATTTTCATTAGTGTAGATATGGAAACCTTGGACTGTGGAGAAGTAAATGCACCATTTTCACCACAAATAGTCTCAATCAAGAAATCCAAACCATACATAAGCACGGGCCATTATCATTCACACCATAATATTCAAAATTTTAGTCTAAACATTTCTCGAAAAAAATCTTGAAAACCTAATTTCCTAAATCAGAGTTTACACAACTTCACCATTATTTTTTTTCATCTATCCCTAAATTCTTGAAAACCTAATTTCCTAAATCAGAGTTACATGATTTCACAATTCACAGGCATCACATTTCACATTTCACAATTCACATTTCACAAATCAAAATTCAAAAATCAAAGTTATTACTCATCATCAACTCACATTCTCATTCTCAGGCAATAATAAATCACAAATTCACCAAAAAAAAAAAAGATAAACAAAAACAAAGACAACCGAATGGAAATGGAAACTGGCGCTTACCGTTTCCACCAGGCAGACAGCACCGACACAGCCACCAGGCCAGGCAGACCGCAGACAGGTAGTGGCGCGGCGCAGTCGGGCAGAAGGCAGAAGCTCCAATCGCAGCAGTTCCTCAGGTCAGCAGACAGCAGGAGCAGCTCCGCCTCATCCTCTACGCTCTATGTCGATTTCAATTTTTGCTGGGTAATGGACTTCTGGCCTGTTGGGGGGGGGAAGGGGGGTTAGGCTAATTGATTGGGTTGGGCCCTTTCATTTTGGTTTGGGCTTTTGTTTTAAAAAAATACAGCCCAACTGAATTTACCAAACATATTTTATATGGGCTTCTATTTTGGCTTCAGCAGTTCAGCGGACTGCAGCTCCGCTTTCGCCAGTCTTCTTCTCCATTTCCGGCTGCCAGCGCTGTGACCAGGGATTGAAGCTCTTGGCGGACCCAGCATGTGCGGCCGCGGGGGCTAGCCAGGTGCTGGGTCCGCCCCTGTCTATTAGATGTTGAACATTTGTACATGTGTGGTGTATGAAATCATGATACATCAAACTTAGAATCATCCCAAGTGATAAAAATTGTCAAAGGTATACCTCATATCATAGATTTTTTTTAAATACAAAGGTTATCCATCTTTCGGGTATTGAGTTTGTTTTAACTCTGATGTGCATGTTTTAATAAATACATGATAGTGGCATTAAAAATGACTTTTTATCAGTTAAAATATATAATAGTTTTTGGCATAAAAATTCTTGGAATATAATATAATTGTTCAAAGTTAAAATTTGTGATGAAAATTTTTTATATAACCTTTAATGAAACCAATTTGGAACGTGAAATTCCATCTTGGGTAACCCTATTTTTCCATTGCTAGCGATACTACGTTTTGATGCGTGCACTGGTGCTCTCTTTTATAGGGCGAAGAATAGTGCAAGAGAAAGCAAATGGTGGTCCACTTTTGTGAAACTAGGCACTGTACCTTGCAGCGCTGATTGGCAATCAGACGTCGATGGATGTATTCTCGATTTTAATATCTCGCATGATTACGGACCGTAACAAATAATAAAGTGAACTTATAAGTCTGAATATCGTTCCTAGGAGGACTAGTATCTAACAAATGATTCAAACTCCTAACTTTAATTTCAGTAAAACATAATTTTTTTATTTTTTTACTTTTTTATTTTTGGAAAATTGGAAGAATATGCCTATGCTTAAATTGCAATCCTATTTAATATATGTAATCCATAACAAAAATAAATTAATTAAAAGTTTAAGGTTAGAAAATTAGATTGTCTCCGATTAGTTCTTGATTTATAGTCTCAAACTCGATTTTGGGCAATGATTTTTCATGAAATTTTGAATAGAGCTTTGGAGGTCTTGTTTAGCTTGCGTAGATTGTCTTTGCACCATATTTCTCTCATCCTTCAAAATATTGCTTTGCCTTCTTGAATACACTATAACTTTTACCCAATTTGAACTCAACTATGAATACTTCGATTTCCTCACCTTCTTTAATCATAAAATCAATGAAATTGGAGCTTTGCAATACAATTCTATCGTTTGTGAATACTAGGCACCTTTATGATTAATTTCTCAATTTCCACGTGCTTTTCTTCTTTAGTTGTTTTTCGGGTTTACTAATGAATATATCATCCACAAGAATGTTACTTAACTCAGCCGAAATTATTTGATCTACACTTCTTTTGTAGTTTTGCATGATGATGTCTCCTGTAACTATTTCATCATCATCGACTTATTCTTCATATGGCTATCGAAGATAGCTTTCCTTCCTCTATAGTTGCCAACAACAAGCCATTTTTAATATAATGCAATGCACCACAATATTCACAAGTCGGTCTAATCTCCTCAAAAACAATAGATTTGATATTTAGTTCATTTGACGAGCCTTTCTTATCAAGTACGATAGGTTGATTGTATCCCTACTTTTTAAGTTCTTGCTTGATAAGAAAATCTCCAAAAAGCATGTCACCTTCATTTAAGTCGGGATCAATCATTGCTCTCTTGCTTCTATTCATTTACTGTCAATGAAACAAAGAAGAATAAGTAGATCAATTAAACAAGCAATGTAAAAAAATTCAAACAAAAACAAGAAATAATTAAAACCAATATTAAATAGAAATAGTCCATAGAAACGGCGCCAAAAACTTGTTTTCAATTTTATATCTCGTAAGTGTATGGATAGTAACAAGTAATAAAATATATGAGTCTAGATATCGTTCTCGCAATGATTATTATTTAATAATTGATTCAATTATTCATAACTTCAATTTGATCGAATATAAATAAAGTATTTTTTTTTTCTATTTTAAATATTATAAAACAAATTAAAGTGATTTTTTCATATGATGGTTTAAGTGTTAGGATTCATGATTTTACCATAGTTATCTCCTTAATCTCAATCACCAAGTGTTATGCAATTGATTATGTTTAACTGATCGAATTCTTCTAACATATTGAATTTGCCCCTATCAAGTTCTCATTGAGATTATTCGACTATGTCAATTTCATAACTCTATATGAATCCAGATAAACTTTAGTTACATGCATTAAATCTCTAAGAATTCATAAAACGGTTGTATTAACTAGTATAAATATCTCTACGTTTTCATACTAGTTCTTAATTTTTACTACGTGGTCTAAACAAATAATCCGCATTTCTAAGTAATTATTGCTCACAAAGTCAGGCATTAGTGGCCAATTAATCCAAGCAATAAGATTTGAAGTAAAAACAATTCACACAATTTATTTTAGATTTAAAAGTTTTTAATTAAAATTAAGGTTTATAACTAGGTTACAATCATTCATCTTAACTATATGCTTATTATAGATCATGTGAGAAGAATTAAATAAGAAGTAATTAAAGTTCATCATTGAGCATTAAGGGGGAAAAAAAAGAGAAAAGATGAAGATCTTACACCAAGAATCCATCTCTTCTTGTAAAATTCTTAAAAACTAGTTTCTTGATTGATTTCTAGATTTTTTTGTTCATCCTTTCGGGTTGAATAATATATGTACAATTAATCTCACAAGCATTAGTCTGAATGTATGTGTATAATGAAATTTCTACAAGCCTCCTTTAATTGTTGGACTAAAGTATGTATTTATAAAACAAGATTTAGGCAAAATCATTTTTCAACTTGATTTTCTCAAAAGAGTTCAAATTGGTTTCTACCAAAAAGTTTAAGAAATAAAAGGAAACAAATCCCTTTTACAATTGGACTTATTTTCGTATGTGACTTTAGTCATTCATCTTCTAATATTGTGATTAAGTCCTCTTCATTCCAGAATCATAATAGTTGACCCGATACAAGTTTTAGAGTTTGCAATTTAGTCCTAAACTTTCCAAATGTCGAATTTAACTCTTGAAACTTATGAAGTTTTACCAAATGCTCCATTAATACTTCCAATTGATCTTTACAATTGTGTTATTCTTTAATTGCTTCAAATCAACTCTATTTAAGTTTCAAATAGCCTATTTTCATATAAATTGTATCAAAGTTGGAATTTTCCAATAAGAATCACAATTTATACAAATTTATCCCAATTCACATATAAATAAATAAGAATAGAAGTCAAGATAAGCGCATAAAATGGACTTTTCAGTTTGGCACTGGATTCACTCAAAAATGGTAGTGCTAATAATTTGATTTGATTTCAACTTAGATTTGACATAAAGGTTCCAGTCTTGGTGACGTCGGGACCTTAGCCTGAAATTTTGGAATTGCTACTGTCTTTGGTGCAATTTTTAAATATAGGACTTCAAGTGCAAATTCTAAATCTCCTTGTTTGGTGAGGGCTAAAATCAGATTTTTAGTAAATTTTGATAAAAGTCGATGAAATGTGTGGTCAAAAGCTGTAGATCCTATGAAATATGTGGTTAAAATTAATTGTTAACTTTGACTTAAACCAAAATTCGGGTTTTATTTCCTACCAAACATGGGCTTAATGTGTTATTTTCAAGTTGGGGCGATGGTGCAATTTTTGTTAATTTTGTAACTTAAATTGGTGTTTAAACTCTGATTTTAACCTAATTTTGAATTTTGATCCAGTGATGGTTTGACCAGAATTGGGGATTTTGAATGAGTTGACCGTGACTAGAATTAGGGATTTTCACCTAATTTTCATCTTATTGATTTTAGACAATCCACACAAAATTTAGCTTACATGGAATCCACATTTATCTAAATGTCTCCCTACAATAATTCATTCACCCCCAAACTATCTTAGAGTTAGTTTTAGGATATATAATTTAGTGTTTATTTGGATTTAGTATTAATTTATTTAACTTTCTCTTCCAAAATAAATTAATTCTATTCTAATCACTACTCGAGTATATTCCTGTATGAATTCAAATGATTAGAATGAATTAAATTTTAGATTATTTACATGATTGTACACGTGATAAATGATATTCCTATAATCTATTGTACATATGTAAATTTTGTTGCGTTCTAAATTTATTAAGAGTCTCAATACTACAACAATCAACTAATTATCTAATTGTTCGCTAAACAATTAAATAATGCAATGAGAATGCAAAACTAATCAAGAAACATAAGTAACACTAAACTACTCATCTTGAATTCAAATAATGATAAGAGTTAATCTTCGTCTAATACAAAAATTGATCTAAACTATCATGATTTCGTATAAATTACAAGAAGAATAATGAAAAAATATCACTTGAATTATAAAATAATACATGTTGAAATCTTCAATTTCTTGATTTAATTGGCCTTTTATTCTTTCTATGGTTTGATCTCCTCCAAAAGTGCTAAATTGACATCTTCTAATTAATTTGATGTTTAGAATGTGTACTTATAGCCAAGAGAGAGTCCTTTATTTAATGTGCAGCCCATGTTTGTATTAATAAGAGTTAAAAATCGTGTCAAAATCGCTTCCCAATTTTAAATCAAGAAGAATTTTGATTAAACAAGGAAATTTCGACAAAGGTCCCAGTTTTACTCTGCGTACCCGCGTCGTATCACTCTCCACGACCGTGCCGGCTATATCATTTGCTCTCGAGTGATTTTTCAGCAAGTCGTCTCATCTGTGTCGGCTATAGTCTCGCGTGCTCGTTGGTTTGCATAGTTTCGTCCCTAAGTAGGTTTCAGTATTTTGATCACAGCTTTCTCTCCAAATGTTTGATTGAGGTGATTCAAAGTGCGTTGGAAAGATAACTCGAAAGGTTACTATTTTTTTAGAACTATAATTTAAGCCCCCATTTGGACCCCATTATTTAACATTTTAATTTTTTGAATAGTGTGTGGTTTAAAAAAAAAGTTTTGTGTTTATGTGTAATATTATTTTATTAAAAAATGTGTAATTGATAAGAAAAGAGAAAAAAATGATTATAATTTTAATAATGGTTAAACATGGGATAAAAATCTCAAGTATCCTTGATTATGAGTCATAATGTTTATTCATCCATTTAAAACTTTCCTAAAAATATTATAACCAATTGAATTCTCCGATCGAATGCTTCCTAAATCCGAAAAATGGATCTTAATATAAGGCAAAAAATTCTGAGAATAACATTTTTGGCTAGAAATTTATTTGTAAAAATATTTTGGCTATATTTAACTCATTTGACTTCTAATTGCATCCAATTGATCTTATGTGATCTTCAATCATCATTTTGTGATTCAAATCAATTATTGAGTATTTGCAATTTGATCCCCAAACTTTTAATTTCTTCATTTTTCGTTCATTTCTTCCAAATTCGTTTCCAAATATTGAGTTTCACCTAACAAATAATATAAACACAAAATTAAAGTACAATTCATCCCAATCACATACAAATACACCAATTTAATGGCCTAAATACGTGAGCAGGAATTGCCATTGATTGCCCAAGCCGCTTGATTGCCCGCCAAGCGGCTTGGGCATGTTAGACCTTGGTTCCAAGGCCTGGTGGTCTATGAGGAAAAATATATTTTGAAAATAATGAGATTCAAACAAGGATTTTGTCTAGAGATGTCAAAGAGTCAAGCTAAGCTTTTGCTCCGCCAAAAACTCTGCGCTCAACCTTTTTTTTTTTACACGTAGCTGCATTGCAAGAAACTGCTGTCGATTGTTTATTATTTTATTTTATTTTATTTTTTAAGGCTCGATTCGTTTCTCGTCACACGAGCCAAACATGTTGGTTTGTGTGTGTGTGTGTGTGTATACACATTTTGCATTTTATTCTTATGAAAAATTTGAAGTTCTAAACTATTTTGTCCCATAAAAACTATTCTCATAAACTCTCAACACATTATTTCAGTTACTTTGTTGTTACCACACATCATAACAAATGTTGGTTGTTGTTGTTGCTCTATGCCTCAACGTTAAGGACTTCTAAAACCCTTCTTATAATCTAGTGATTATCAAATGATGTTATCAGTATGACATTATGTTGTCATAAGATTTAGTGCAACATTTGTCATTGCTTATGCAGAATCCAGGAACATTTTTTCTCAGGAAGAACTCCAAAATCACTTGACACAAAAACCCCATGGTGCCATTCAAGTCGAAATGCTAGAAGTGAATTCTCAACTGAAAGAGATTTTGAAAATTGGGAACTTGAATTATTCTTGGAAGTTGTTCGATGAAATTCCTCACAAGAATGAAATTTCAACGACAACCATAATTTTCGATTATGTAAACACATCTGACTCGTCTGAGACATTGTCTTTGTTTTCCAAAATGTAGGTCGACCCATGCCTCGAAATGGACCCCTTCATGCTTAGCCTTGCGCTCAAGGCATGTGGGCTAAATATACATGCGAAATATGGGGAAATGTTACATAGATTTTCAGTGAAAACTGGTTTTTTAAACTTTGTTTTTGTGGGAGTGCGATTCTTGATATGTATAAGAAGAATGTGAGGGTTTGCGAGGGTTGTGGAATGTTTGATGAGATGTCATTGAGGAATGTTGTTTCTTAAACTGTCATTAATACGGGGCATATTCGTGCTGGTTTTAACGAGGAGGGATTGATCTATTTCGCTGAATGCGGAGAAATGGTATTGAATATGATTCATATACTTTAGAAATTTCTTTGAAGGCTTGCGCTGGTATGAGATATTTGAAGTATGAAAAGGAAATTCACGCTCGAGCTATGAAGAATAAAGTAGATGTGACATCATATGTGGCAAATAGTCTTGCTACAATAAACAACAAGTGTGAGAGATTGCAATGTGGTTTGTTCTTATTTAAAAGCATGAATAAGAGGGATGTGGTTTCATGGACGACTATAATTACATCATAGATCCAGATGGGCCAAGAGAAGCAGGGAATTGATACATTTCTATAGATGAGAGAGTCAAATGTATCTCCTAATGAGTATGCTTATGAAGCAGTCATTTCCAGTGTTGCCAATATTTCAAGACTTGACTGGGGACAACAGCTACATGCACATGTTTTACACATAGGTCTCATGGACTCATTGATCTGTGGTAAATTCTGTCATGAAAATGTATTCAAAATAAGAATATTGTGAGTCAACTTCAATAGTCTTTTATGAAATGACCAGAAGAGACATCATTTCTTGGAGTACAATTTTTTCCATGTATGCTCAAAGAGATTTTGCAGAGAAGGTTTTTGAGCTTCTATCATGGATGAGGAGAGGAGGACCGAAAGATCTTGAGAAATGAAGTCATAGGTAGGTAGGTTCAGGGCCAGATTGACTACTCCAAGAGACCCCACAGAGTTTGCTCTTTCTAGCGGGTTGAGTGTATGTAGAAGTATGGCAATTCTTGATCAGGGTAAGCAGTTTCATGCTTATGTCCTTATGATTGGTACGAAGTGCTCTGATCAATATGTATTCCAAATGTGGGAGCATAGGAGATGCATAAGATTTATTTAAGGTAGCAGAGAATGATGAAATTGTATCATGGACAGCCATGATCAATGGATATGCTGAACATGGATACAACTAAGAAGCAATTGATTTATTTGAGAAAATTCCCGTGATTGGTTTGAGGCCTGACTCTGTTACATTTATTGGTGTCCTTAGTGCTTGTAGTCATGTCGTAATTGTTGACCTCGACTTTCAGTATTTGTATTTGTATTCAATGACTAATGAGTATAAGATAAACCCTACTATAGAACATTATGGTTGCATGATTGATCTCTTATGTCGAGCTGGACGATTGAGGAAAGCAAAAAAAATGATAAGAAACATGCCATATGAACAGGACGATGTCATGTGGTCAATTCTGTTAAGAGGCAGTGGAGTACATGGAGATGTCGAATGTGGAAAGCGTATCATAGAGCAGATACTTGAACTAGATCCATATTGTGCTGGGACACATATAACCTTGGCTAACATTTATGCTTCAAGAGGGAAGTGGAAAGAAAAAGGAAGTAGCAAGCTTGAGGAAACTGGTGATATCAAAAGGTGTTATCAAGGAGCCTGGATGGTCTTGGATTAAAGTCAAAGATCAAATTTCTGCATTTGTTGCTGGCGATAGATTGCATCAACAGTGTGAAGAAATATAAAATATTTTGAAGTTGGTAACCTATAGAGTAGATCTTGATGTACATGAAGATGAGTTATTCCTATATGATGCAGAAAAATAAGCAGATTATTCTTTTGTCACTCTGACACCTTTCGAAAATAGCATCTTTCAATAGGAAAATTGTTGCAAACATGGCAACTCTTTTCCATTTGGGTTAGTGTAGGAGAATTACACAGCAATACAAGATTGAAGATGGGTGTCATATAAAGACTGGAGAACTACAATCTACAAATGTCAAATATTTTAGGTCAACTTCATCATCAGGGATGACAACCAAAGTTGATTGGAGATGCTGCTTTGAGATGATATGGCTAACTAATGTCGAGTAAATAAATGGAAGGAGATTTAAATCATTTTTTGAACAATGTCAAATTGATGCATTGTTTAGTTGTGTTTCTAGGATGGTAGCATTGAAGGCATGCTAGGCATGAAGTCATTTTCCTGGAAAGTGGATAAGCTGTTGGGAGTAAATTTCTCGGTTTTATGTTGCTCAACCAATCCGCATAACACATAGAGTATTGTTATATCATATTTGTTCTTCTTCATGCTCTGTTGGCGTATAGATGCATATGTATAATTATTCTATGGTAAATTCTACACATGTTGGTGCTTACCTAAGGAAATAATGTGAAATGTTTGAATTTCTACATCTGACCCTCATCAGAAAGATCTTACTTATAATAGCAGATAATCAGTCAGATAAAGATTTGTGTGCAATAGTCTTAATTCCTAGATTTCACATTTTCGGGTTCTCCTTATTGAAAGCGTATCAATTTTTTGGGAAAAAACAAGTGTGCAAAAACTCTTTTCTGAATGTATTTCGTAGCAATGTGGACTGCAATGCAATCTGAAATGAATCCTTATTTCCTAGAGATGCACTGTTGCATGTGAAGACTGAATTGAGTATAATCAAAGTACATGAAGATTTTGAACTAGGTTTGAGTAAGTGAAGGGAAGTTCTCCTAACAATTAACTTTTTCTTCTCTTTTCTTTTCTTTTCTTTTCCTAGTTGGGGGAGGTGTGGCATGAGCGTCGTTGGTAAAATGGATGCAGCCTACAATTTTGCCAATGATGATTTTTGGGTTAAAATAATTAAGTGTTGTCTGGTTTCTTTCTATGCAAATTCACTCTATTTATTTGATTTCTTATACTTATTCAAAGGTTCGAATTTCTTAATTCATTAATTGGAAACTATTTTTGCTATTCCTCCAAATTTATTGTGGTCTGAATAGCTGAGAGAATGAGAAATATCTGATTTTTTTTCTTTCTATTTGAAAAAAAAATCGCCGAGAGTTGATGTTTCTTTTTGTGTGTGATGGGTTGGGGGTTCCCATGGTCTACCTATTTTCATTTTGCAGCCCAACAAAGCATTGCATTGCATTTGTCTTTTAGTACAGGGGATGAAATGGTAGATCAACAATGGTGATAAATAAAAACATAGTAGCTATAAATTTCAGTGGTCAATGATCATCCAAATTAAATAGGATTCTATAGGAAGACAAATTAGAATGAATGTTATCATCTTGAAGCAATGTCCAGTAAACATATCGAAAGAATCCTATTGTGGAATTGATTCGAATTTTGCACAAAATCGAGCTTAGTTACAAATATAATATCCAATCAAACACCAACCGAAGATTGCTCGAAAAAAATTCACAACTTATTCACTTCGGTTGCCGCTTTCTTGTACCCACAAAGGACATAATATATGTAGTTAATTGCTGCCACTGAGGAAGAAGATAAGAGGAAGCAATTGGTAAACTAAAGCACAAAGAAGAGGGTACCAAAGACGACTGCCTCACAATTTTCTCTGCAATTCAATACACGGTTTCCACAAAGGACAAAGGGGCCAATAAATGGATTGGGTATAGGAACCAAGTTGGGCCATCACACAAATAGGCCAAAGTTGTTTTCAGATCGAACAAATCAATATAGTGTTGATATAAAATCTGTGTTAACATCATCTTCTGAGATTTATTGGGTATCAAAAGTTAACAAATCTTCACCTTAATATCCAATGAACTTGCAAGGAAACAACACCAAGTTATACTTTCCTAAATCAAAGTAACCAAATAAAATTATAATCACAAACCTTACCTCGTATCTCAGACCCAAAACCATATCATAGCTGCTCCATATACTCACCAAGAGCTGAGGTCAAGAAAAATTTTAAGTACAAATATATAATAACAATAATCAATCAAGAGCACATAAAACATGCGATGAAAACACAACATCGAGTAATACACAGATCTTTTCAACATGTTCAACATATAAAAAACATCATACTAATACCATGTTAATCCAATAAATGACCAACATTTACAATCAACGTATAAATGACCCCAAAAAAAGATCTCACCACTACTATTCTACCCATTCCGTGTAGCTCATATCTCAAGAATACATATCTCCTCTCATCACCAACCATACTCACTAGATTAATCACTTCTCTTACCTCACCATTAAACTACTATAGATCCTAAGTCCATGAGATGTTTTTCTATCACTACCTCACTCTCTCAACCTAAGAAAATAATTGGTCTCCACTTAATAGAGGTGATAGGAGTGTCACTATCTCACTCCATCCG
>CAIGRP010007594.1:0-11110 GCA_903798385.1 Fraxinus cuspidata
CTATAGTATGTATAAATTTCATCAGGAATTTCTTCAAAGAAAATTCTATTAATAGTCTCAACACATTCATTTGTAGGTGTAAGAATAACTCGGCTTGCCATCGTGAGGAGATTATCAACATATGCTTCTATATCTATATCTGGAAAAACATGATGTATCAAGATTTTTAAGGATGTAATTTCATCTACAAAGGGTAAAACTATATTCTCTGAGTTTAATTCATTTACAAGTACGTTCTTCCTCTATTCCATCTCCAATTCTTAGTAAGTAACTACAGAATGTGGGATCCAATTTAGCCCTCATATTTTCAATTAATGGTAGATGCAAAAAGGAAGGCCATAAGTCTGAGAAAATTAAGCTAGCTTTCATTATATCGTATTTTTTCCTTTTTCGCACAACTGGTAGAATTTGTCGAAAATCTCCTACAAGAACTACTACTTTCCCACCAAGGAGCAAATTACAATCAGTAATAGCTCTAAGCATTTTATCTACAGCTTCTACAGCAGAATGATTAACCATAGGTGCTTCATCCCAAATGATTAATCTAGACATTTTCAACAAAGTTCCTAAAGTTGATTGCTTGCTAATAGAACAACTTATTTCACCAAAAGTTTCTAAAGGAATTTTGAATTTGAATAAGTTGTTCGACGTACAGGTAAAAGAGATGCAAATACTCTAGATGATGCTGTTGTCAAAGCAATTAAATTTTGTGACCTTACACCACTTAGGAGTGCTTTATATAAAAAAAAATTTACATGTTCCACCTGGACCATCTATGAAGAAAGCACCATTTGATTCTAATTTAACTTTTTCCATGATTGTATCATATGAAAATTGTTGTTCTTTATTTAATGTTGCTACACAAGTAAGCCTCCCTTGACTATCAAAAAAGTTGTCTCATCTTCAATCATTCTTCTCAACCTTTGAGTTACATCTATATTTACATTGAATGGCACTATTGCATAATCATTTATATTCTTACCTAATGATTGCAAAATAGAATTGATGTCTTCTAAAGCTTGTAACTCAACAACCATTACAGATATATTTTGATGTACATAATCATCAATCATATAAACCTTAAACTTATCCCACAAGAGCTTTGGATGATTATGATTGCAAAGTGTAAGAAGTGTAGCAAAAAGATGTCTTAAAGCAGTAGGCATCTTGTACAAAATAGCTTCAGATATACATTCTTCACAATGATTGTCTTCACTTAGTAAACCATGTAGAAATGATGCATCACAATATGTAGGAGCAGTTACACTATTTAAAGTTCTTAAATGATTGAAGGATACTAGTCCTCTAATATGATTAAGAAGAATATGAAGAAAATACAGTTCTCCTTCAAATGGGTGAGCTGTGACAATTCGTCTTATAACAACATGTTTTTTTCTAGGAATGTTTTGGGAAATCTCGATACAATAGTGTATAATTCATTCGAAAACATTCAGTTAGCATAGTTCTCCTTGTATTCTCCTTTTGAATAACAATAAATAAATTATCATCATTGGCATATGTTACTTGTTGATGATTCTCAATATGAAGTCAATATGAAGCTATAAAGAGTAAACAGATGGATACATATCGGATAAATTGAAAGAAAAATTCCTCCACATAGCCCCAGGTGGAGATATCCATCTAGCAAATTGATAAGCTGAAATTTCATCAATGTTTTTATTTGTTTCGTTGGTATCAACACAGAAATTAATACGATCATGACCTTTCTACACATATTTGTAGAGATTTTTAACAAAGCTTATAGAAGAACATACTTCAACATTAATATGACAAACAAATTTAGAACTTAAATATGGATTATATGGTACAACCCAACGATTGTCTAACATTTTACCTCTAACTTTAAAAAAAAATACCATTGTTACGCTGCCTATATAATAAGTATGAGTTATCACCAAATATAATATTATTATAATAATCTTTCGGATATTTATTTTACAACCTTTATTTGATTCCATACTTACATTCTTAGGATTTATGTTTCCACAAGGACCATGCATATTATGTTTCACAATAACAGAACGGAGATAAGAGTATTTCTCTTTGTCAGGAATTTCACAGGAAACTATCTTATCAACCTCTTCAGCACAATAAATTTTGTGACCACAGTTGAAAATCAACAATAGATGTGCATGAGGAACCCTCTTTTTTGGAGCACAATCATATATATATGAGCAAAAATAGGGCCTAGTATATTTTTCTTGTATAAATCATTTTTAACTCCTCTGATTTTGCTCGAAAGATATGTGCAGTTAGATCTGGTTGATTTTGAACATCATCATTATGTCTCAGTGCTTGCTTAATTTTTGGCCAAGTGGGATTACATGTTACAGTTAAAAATACATCTGGTTTTCCATAACATTGTACAATAGTCGGGGCATCCATATATCTCATTAGAAAATCTCTAGGACCACATGTGAAAGATTGTGGTAAAACAAATTTCCTTCCTATTTTGTACCCCCTTGCCTCTCCATTTTCAACACTATCTACACTGCCTTGATAAAGTTCAGCAATCTAATCTAGTAGTTCCAATCATAACATACATATATACAACATATTGTTGGAATAGTCTACCAGTATGAAGGAACACAAACTTATCGGTAGACCTGCTTTATAATTTGTATGAATAATATTCTCGACAAGAGACTTGAGATCTTATCTTCGTTCTATTAAGCACTGCACCACATAACAATAATAAAATCTGAGTATTCATATTCATATTCATTTTAACTATTCAAATTGTAAATAGTCATTAAATTTACTACAAAATCCGTCTACTAACCTGCATCTTCTTTTTCAAGAAGTTTAGTTTAGTTGCAAAATTCATTATGCTAGGAAGAGCGATAGGGTCGGGCAAATGTGTAGGTGAGAATCATGTGTTTTTATATCTCTCAATACCTTCATGCCAACCAAATTCTCCATATGGAAATATCAAAGGATATTTTAAAGGATTATAACAACCATTGTAATAGTAATAGTAAACTTTGTTTGATTCACTAGAGTGACCATATATAGTAATATTACGAACACGTACATTTACATTTCCATCATCTTCGACCCATACAGGAGCTACTTGAGAAGTTGTAGGAGTATTGAAAACTCTTTGATCAACTTCTGGATCGCATCTTATTTGTATCTGATGGTGTTACAAGTTAGGTATATTACGTAATGATCTAAAGAATCTACTATATGGATTTACGTTTAGAATTTGCATTAAAACAATCAAAGTGATTCAACAAAGTTCTCTGAAATGTTCATACGATTTTGAAGCTCATTATTTGTATCATAAAAATATAACTGCATATTAGTATTTATATTATTCTCCGACATAAGTTGGTTTACATAATGATACACTTGTCCCTGCACCCTAAATGTGTTAATACCTTTGTATGTTTTAAAAAGTTCTTTATCATATTTTACACTAAAGAAGTGAATGCAAAGTGGTTATTATATCCCCTTGTGATTTTTTTAAATTCCATACATATAGATTCTTTAGAAGGAAACAAGGCATATAGTTCTATTGGTGATTCGGGTATAAAAAGCTTAACTTTTCCTTCAAAACAACAGAAGCCTTAACTTTCTTTAAAAAAAATTCGTGTACCACAATATTTACAATCAATACATGTTGGTAATACATATGAAGTACTTGGTACATTCAATAGGTTCGAACTTTCTTCTAATTCAGAATTGAGACCATCACCTGTTCTTTGGTTTGACGTTGAAGCTTCAACATTATGATGTATGGTATGCTGTATGGTAGATTCATACATCTCAACAAGACGTAAGTTATTCTCTCCGTATGACATATCTAATTCAGAATTGAGACCATCAATTGTTTTGTTTGACGTTGAAGCTTCATAATCATGGTTTATGGTAGATTCATACGATTCAACAAGACATAAGATATTCTCTCCATATGAAATATGGTTATTTATCCTCTTTCGAAGTTCATTGTACTCAATTACCAATCGATTGTACCAATCCCTTTCTCTTTGATTATGTTGTTGACGAATAAAGGCATGATATGACTCGTTAGTAGTTTGAGAGGTAGCTTGGAGATTAGTTAAATCAACATCTCCATCACCAGATGGTACAAAAATATTCATCACAACACTAACAATATTTGTAAAATAGTTGAACCATAACTGTAACCGTAGAAAGCAAAAGTTTTAGAAAGAAATAATCTTACATATGTTAAAATTATGTATAAAACACACATACAATAAAACTAAAGTTTAAAATATCAACATTTGTGAAAAATGACTGAAAATATACTTTAAAAGAAAAAAAGTAGTGTGCACAAAGAAAGCTCAAGAACCAACAATAGAACAACCACCGCGAAATACAATTGGACACTGTATACAAGAGAACAATAAATACAAATTAGAGTCCACAATTTGTCAATAATAGTTGAATGATAAATACTTTAATAGAAACTTTAGGAAAAAAATACAAAGACTAACTAAAAATTAAACTCTACAAAATGTAAAAAAGAAGAACAAAAATACCATACCTGAAGATAGCACATTTGAATTGGTGTTGAAAATTTTAATATTTTTACTTTGAGAATGATATCTTGCAACCTAAAAAAAAATTGAAAACAAATTCAATATTGACTGAAAAAATCAAAATAAAAATAAAAAATTGAAGTATGTGAAGTAAATTGAAGTAAATGAATAATAGTATCAGCTACACAAAAATAAAGTAATAAAAAATCAGCTGCAAAATTGAGAAGGACATACTGAGAACTGAGAAAGAATGCTGAAATGAAGAGAAGGCCTGAATAAAGAGAGAGAAAGAAAAATGCCTTTTATATGGAAGAATTTTGATGAACAGTGGAAGTTAGTCATACGACATCATTTTCACTCAATGATATATATATTTAAAACTTGCATTAAACGTATGATTTTTTACAATGCTAATGATGTAGATCGAATCTACAAACAGACTAACAAACGGATTGCACCTTAAGAAAACAAATGCTTTTCTTATTTCATGAATACCAAAAAATCCTACAAGACGTTTTAGAGTCTTAAATACTAAAACAGCAACAGATAACCAGTCACTTAATGGTAGGCTACAAAACAACATAAATAAATACTGAAATTAATGAAGTACGTTTTGACTTAGCAAATGAATTCAAACGTNAAACGTCCAAAATCCCTCATACGTCTCGCGAGGTTTCCGGAATGGGGTCATGGGCCCGAAACGGACACTGTATGCAAAATTTTATCATTTTCTTCTTCCACAACCTTTCTAATTGTTCCAGACATTTTAGGCTAATAAAAGAATATGTATCTCAAAATTTTAGTTGAAACTTTAGCGAAAATGTTAATGTTAGCACTGTAGTAAAAAGAAATGTCTCCGTGCTCACGGAGACACCATCTCTGTGCGAGCACGGAGAAGGACATGTTGTCTCCGTGCGGCACGAAGAAGGACATGGTGTCTCCATGCGACAACATCTCCGTGACACACGGAGAGCACGAAGACACCATCTCCGTGCCACACGGAGACCTTTTCCATCCGCGCACGGAGACACTACTAGAATTTATTTATTTCTTCTCTAAAGCCAACTTTTTTTTTTCTCTAGAGCCAAGTTTTTGCCTCTTTTATATTGTAGTGATTTTTGTAAATTAAACTCGTATCATCTAATTTTTCATCTAATTTTTTTGTGACAATTTTACAAACACATACAACTCTTTAACTCTCATCAATCGTTAATGTTGCTCTGTTTTTCTTACTATTTCCAACTCCATCAAACATTTAACTCGTAGAGGAAATATCAACCAAATTAAAATTTCTAACTTACTTTAGATTATATTATTCCAAGAGCAAAGATAAAATGGTTCCAATCTTCAAGATTGCTAGTGTTTCATTTTCCTTCCGTAGTCGTCTTATTTTCGTCTTCCTCCTCCTTATTCTTGTCTTTTATTTTGCTCTTCACGATTTCTCTGTCTCTCTACCCTTCTTTTTCTTTCTTTTTCTCTCGAATTTTCTCAATTCTTCTTTCTCTGCTCTCTCTACAGTTTCTATCATCTTGTGTATAAAATTTTAAGCCTACCCTTTTTATCAGGCAAAAAAATTAATTTTAAGCTTACCTTTTAACAATACTATAGACAATACAAAAACAAATCCTCCTAAAGATTTGTGTATACCTAACGGAAGATTGGGAAGAACGAAAACATAAAATTAAACAAAAATGAAAAAATCGAAAGCAGGTTACGAAAAAAAAGACATGAAAAGGCAAAAATAAACAACAATGAGTACCTTTAATCTCAATCACGATAATCTGCAAATAAGTCAAAGACTAAGAATTAATCACGGTAATCAGCAAATACGTCGAAGATGAAGAAGAGCAAGAAGAGGGGATTTCTACGCCGGTTTCGTTTTCATGTATATTTTATGGGTATGAGCTTTTGAAAACGTATACGGCAGGATATAAATGAACTATGTTGGAGATATTTTTCCATATGACGTTGTTTCCATCCAGATATTTTATATGGAGGTTAATGAATAGTAAGAATACGTTTTAAGTGTGAAGAGAGTTCAGAAAAATGAACTGTGAACAAGAATTCACTTTTTTATATAAATGAAGGATAATCCATATCTTAGATATAAAAGAAGTAATGTATTCTAACTTTGATAGTAAAAAAAAAAAAATTTTATTTAGTACTTTCTTATTTTCTGAGCTACATATTTTATGTTCACGACTAAATTATTTATTTATTTATTTTATAATTAGACTTGAGTTGCCATATGCCCTTTGAGTAACTATTTGACTTTAGTTGTGTCATATTGTCATGTCACATTGTATATAAATAAATCAAGGAAAGTTTGATTGCCACTGCCCACACCAAACAATAAAATAATATTACAGCATTCGCATGTTGGAAAAGTAAGAACAAAAATTCACATTGCTAAAGATATTATAGATAATTTACCTAAGTTGAATAAAGAGGTTAATATTTTGGAAGGAAATCCAATATTATACTAGTGATATTAAAGATGTGGCCTAAAACTTTATGATAGTGAAAACATTAGAGGTTGTTCTCTTCGTGTTTCAGTTTGTATTTTTAGTTTTGAATTCATTTTAGATTTTGTGTTTTGAGTGTCTATTTTGAGATTATTGAAAACTTTTTCTTTATGCCATTTTTAAAAATTGTTTTGAAAATTAAAAAATCCCAAAATGCATTTACTTTCTCTCCCGAATTTTCTAACTCGTCACTCTCTCTCTTCTTCCCACTTCTCTGTAACCTACCTGAACCTCATCCTCTGGCCACCGTCTTCGTCACGGGCCACCACCCGTGGACTACCCACATCCGGGCGACTCAAAAACAGCCCTCAATTTAGTCCGAAGAAATCATCTGTGATTCCGGCGATGTCCGTTCAACCCATGGTGGCTCACCACATGGGCCACCTTCCTTTCCCTCTCGAGCACCTAACCCAACCATATGTGAAGCCCAATTTCAACCAAAGCTGGCTGATTTTATGAGTGAACTTAGGGTTGAAAACTGAAAAATTGTGGTGGTGGTTGTGGTTGGTGTTGATGATGGTCGTGGCATCGTGTGGTGGCGGTTTTTGTGGTGGTGGCTGTGGTTGGTGATCTGGCGGTTGTGTGGTGGTGGTGTATTGTCTGGTGTCGGTTTTTGTGGTAGTGGTTCTAGCGACGATGTTATTGGTTGGGGTAATATTGTAGATATGGTGGTATTTCCGGTGATGGTGGTGGTTGGGTGTAATAGTAACTGAAAACAACGAAAACGCGTTTTGAAAATTTTGGTCAAGTTATAACTGAAAACACCCAAAATGACTCGTTTTGGGTTTTCATAGCAAATTTTAAACTTCTTTTCAAAAATGCATTTTCAAAAATAGAAAAGAAGAAAAAAGAAAATGGCTTGAAAACGTCAAAGAGAACATGCCCTTAGTGGTTTAGTTTCAAAACGATTGTACCCACGTAAGCAGTTTGTGACATAGTAAGAGAATTGTCACTTGATGGAACTTGTAATCCTTCATATTTTAGGGAACCGTGACAAATGAATTATCGCTTTAGGGGCTGAGATAATGTGGTGCTCCGTTTGATGGGGTATTTTTAATCCCTTGGAACCTGAAACAAAATTTGACATCGCCTACATATAGGTAGACGATGTAATTATATGAAATCGAATTACATTGCACAATAAGTTAAATTTCTGAAATGAAACTCAATTATCGAGCTACAGAGTCTAATCTTCCAAATGCAGGGATTAATGTTTTTGGTCACAAACTTGGGTGGATCCATATTGACTAATTAATTATTTAGGGATGAGAAATGGGTCAAGGCAAGCTAGAATTTTTCTATGTGAACTGTTCGCAAGCCGAGCCCTTTGGCTTGCCGAGGTTGATTTGTGTGCCTACAGACTGCATGACTTGGTGACAAACATTGCATGCCTAAATACAATATTTTTTTATTTTTATTACTTCTTTTTTTTTTCATTTGAAAATAAATAAAAAGTTGTTATGCGAGCTGTGAGGGGGACGAATCACCTTTTCTAACAAGTTTATTCGGGCTCAACTTGTCCCAAAGCAAGCATGAGTTAGGTCATGTGGTGATCTAAGTTGAGCCCGACAATAGATGAGTCGAGTCCTAACACCCCTAGACCCTAGTTCTATGATTTCAACTTCATTAATTGATTATAATCGTGTAATTTCGTAATATAGGGTGTGAACTTGTAAATGTCTACTTTAGAGTCGAGAAGAAAGTAATAAGAAATTAAAATTAATCTTAGCCTCTGTTTGGTGCACATTAAAATTTTCATTTTCATTCTTCTACTTATCTTCAACCACACATTTTACAATAAAATAATATTTTCGATCACATCAATAACTTTTCCTTCTTTTTCAACCACACATTCTCCATCAATACACTATTGCAGAATACATTCTTTCAAAATAATGTGACTCAAACATATCCCTAACTTAGGATAACTCATCAGTAATAAAGTTGTAAAAACGTTAAGACTTCACCTCATTAATTTGAAGTCGGTGAGGGTATTCTAGAAAGAAATATTATAGAATTCCATTTTGTGTACAAGGTTCAAAAGACGTTTTTAGTCAACAAATGTATCGATTAATATTTTGGGGTCCACAGCGATTGATTTATTGTTTGGCAAAACCCTAAAAAACATTGAGCAAAAATATATGATTACTTACTTTATTACTTTCAAGTAACATAAACTTACTTTTTTTTTTCTAGAAATATAATCTATATAATAGAGACGAAAAATAATGTCTTTCTAAATATGATCAATAAAAATTATTTTTCTAAATGCTTTCTTATTTATGCTCTTAATCCAAATGTCAAGTACGACTTGAATTATTTTCGTGAATTATCGATTCTTGTCTAAGCCACTTGATTTGAGTTAATTTTTGTGGGTTCTATGATTTGGTCATATTCAAAAAGTTCAAAAAAAAAAAAAAATGAGGTCTTCAATGACAAAATAGCATCATTAGCAAGAATTTACCTTCATGGACTTTTAGCCATATGTTGAAAAAATATGGAATTCTATAGATTTTTTCTTTGGGCCACTTGGAATAGGTCCTAAATTTTGTAAATGTAAGAAATGGTTAAATCAACTCATTTAGAATTTTTAATTATTAAAAATGAATGAAATTACCAATTCAGATTTTCTTGAACTTTCTCTAGATCATATTTATTTTTTCACTCAAAAATTTTACATAAGAAAAGAATTGCAATTAGTCATCAACTTATTAGCGATGTATCAAAGTGATCCCTAGTATATTTTTATTGCTCTAACGATCCCAGTGATTTTCCCATTAAACAGCAGAACGAGAGTACCAATCAATTTCCTTGCTCCGCCCAACCTTGATGGTACATAAAATTTTGATCCAGGTGGTGTTAAGTGGGTCGACTTAAATTTGGGCCATAAAATAGACCATCTAGCTCAATATTTGGTTGGCCAGCGTTCAATGAAAAATTTAGTGGAAATTACATAAATCCAGGTGTTTAAAGATTGTTTTTCAAAAATTAGATCACAAGTTTCATTTTTAAAAAATCAGATATTTCATGTTTAATAAAATATTAATTATATCACAATCATAATTAATTTCTCCCAAACCCTAGCAACCATTTTCAATTTTCCTCATCCTCCTCCTTTCTTCTCACCATAATCTCTTCTCACTCTCTCTACCAAACCTCATCGCGACGCCATCTCCGCCGGCAGCTCAGCCTCACACCATCACCAACACCTCCACAGATGGCGCAGCCTCATGAGGTAGCACCTCTACAGACGGCGCAGTCTTCTCTCCCCTCTCTGCCGGCAGCCCAACCTCTCACCACCGTCGCGATATAGCACGTCCATAGATGGCGCAGCCTCGCGAGATACCAAAATGAGCTATGCCATCGTGTGAGGATCACCGTTCAGAGCTACCGCGCTTCCAGCGGTATTGGGCTGCCGTAGTTTTGAGATATTTTGGGCGTGACGGATGGCAGCCACGCCAGATTTGGTTATTTTTGTTTGTTGGTGGTGGTGGTTTCCATGGTGTGGTGATGTTTGGGTAATTTTAGTGGGAATCAATTTTTTTTCTTAGTTTAATTCCTTCGCATAGATCTGTGGAGTTGTGATTTTGTGGTGGTGATGGTGGGTCGTGCGGTGGTGGATCTGGTGGCCCGTGTGGTTGTGGTGGTTCGTTGCTGTGGTGGTTGTACGTTTCTGACGGCGGTGGCGGTTATGTTGTTGGTTTAGGGTTTGGTTACCTGTGACCAATTATTTAACTGTAACCTTAAAATTCAATAATTTTTGACCAATATTTGAAAATACGTGACTAATTGATAAAATGTGACCTATAATTTTTTACGTGTGACCAATAAAATAAACTGTGACCTTAAAATTTGATAATTTGTGACCAACTCATTGATAAATTGTGACCTATAAAATTTTTATTTGTGACTAATAAAATAAAATGTGACCTATAAAACTTTTGATTTGTGATCTCAAATCTGTGACCAATTAATTATTTAATACGTGATCAATAAATAAGTTGTGACCTATAATTATGAAACTGTGACCACTAATTATATAATTGTGATTTTATT
>CAIGRP010007596.1:0-30471 GCA_903798385.1 Fraxinus cuspidata
AGTTAGTTATATTTCACTATACCAGGGCCAATACTACCTCTTGGGTAGTCACGCATTTGTCTCATTTCTAGCAGATGATCAAACTCAATCCTTCGGCCCCCAGCTCAGTTGAAGATCAAGAGCTCAATAGGTGTGGTAGGGGTGGTGTCACCCATAGTCAAAGTGATGCAGGAGTCTAGTTCTTAATGAATTTTATCGAATGTGATACAACGAAGTCCATTTTATATAGAAGCCAGAGCTCACATAACTAAGGACCCTAGTCTCTATATGGTCACAAACAATTCTTTACTCTATTAGCTTCACATACTTTCTTTATTGCTTTATGCATCAATTTTTTTTTGTTTTGTTTCTATTGCCTTATTTTAGGTCCCAAATTGCTACTCTAGATGATCATCGGTCTAGACATGTGATCATCACCATAAATGATAAATAATATAATTCAAAAAAATAATTTTACACACTACCACATTTATTATGTGTATATATTTGTTATATTTTATAATATTATGTTTATAAATAAATATATACAGTTTATATGATACATAGTATTATCTCTATCGGGGCTCTAAGGCTTTGCAACTTAGGAATTGTCCACTAAACCAATATATCAAATATCTCCATTGGGGACGTCGGATTGTGGCACCCCCTATTTCTTATAGGAGTTTCAAAATAAATATCTAAAACGCTATTATACCTTATTATATAGGACTAATGTTAAATATCTGAACAAATTTATTGGTGAATATTTAACATTAAAAATTTTAAACTGATATCGTAGTAAAGCATCCTGCAGCCTTAACGCATAATTGGAGTGTAATCTTTTTCCTGGTGATGTTATTATTGCAGTGAAGTTTGTTACCTCGTGCAAAGAAGAGGAAGTTGTAGATTCTGTCCGAGACATTTTAAACCATACATTGGATTATCAATTACTTTGACAATGGCAAATGGATAAGTCTTCATTTAATTCAGCAGCCCAGGTACATATATGCATTTTGTGATGCCAAGGTAATGGATAGGATCTAGTACAAGGGTCCAGACAAGCTGGACCTCGACACCAAACAAGTAAATAAATTTCTACATTTTTGTTGTGGGACGCCTGCTTCTGATTTCTTGGCATTTTTAAATTCTCAATCTTGATATAATGAAAACAAGACAACGGCCTACCCAATTAAAGTACATTTCCTATCAGTTGTCATTTGTCACACACATTATAATATGGTACCCTTATCAAAGACATTGTATGTTAATCATCTTCCATTTATTTTTCCTTGTATGAAATTTTATGATTTGCTTAACACTTGGCATATTATTCATAGAAGTGGCTTGGTGATTTGGGAGTCGGGAGACGATAACTTGGGGTGGGGGAAAAGAGGGCGATACGAGAGTGCTGATAGGTGGACAGATCTTAAATGTTGATGATTTAGTTTGGAGGGATATGAAATTTGAGATTGAGTAATTTTGAATGATAGTGGAGATGATACAATGTATCTTACAAGATTAAGCTCATGTTTGGCTTATGTTTATAAATACTGAAATCTATTTTTATTTACACATTTCGAGAGATTTACAAGAATTATTACTTTGTTTATCATTTATTTTTATCTATTTATAATTTAAATAGTTTATATACACTTTTCAAACATATTCTAAAATATAATCGGCCTAACAATTGTCTTATTCCAGGAAATTATTCCGTTTTCTATTCCTTTCCCTATTGGATTTTGCTTTGTAAGCAGTAACCTTTTCCACGAAGAAAGACAGAGAAACAAGTTGGACCCACAAAAGAAAAATTTTCCTGTAATTTATGATGTAGGAATCATATATTTGCATGATTATCATGGTGAATATTTTATACGTGGGCACATTTTCCCCTATTTTCTACGCTGTTGTAGTTCCACCGTCATTTTCTTGCACAGTAATCAGTCTGTCTTTTTCCATGTCCTCTCTCTCTCTCTCTCACACACATGCATTATTTTAAACTTATAATAATCTTGTCAATAACACTAGTGACAATACTGTATTATTATTAGTATTTTATATCATACTCAAACCTAATCCACCAAATTCATACACGAAAAATGTTTGTTGAGATAAGAGTGTGTTAAATTTTCAGATTGTACCATTCATCAGCTGAAGCATTGGATTTTCACCGATGTTTGCGTTACTCAGACATTTTCGCTTCCGCTTCGTCACTGAGAGACGAAAGCTAAGGGAGTGAATTAGATTAGATATCCCAATAGACCTAGCCGTAAATGATGGGATAACACTCGCATCCTCTTTCTTACCGCGGTTGTTAGCACAAAGTTAGCCGATAGAAGGGCGTAGTAATCGACGAAATGCTTTGAGGAATTAAAAATAAGTATAGATATGGAGATTCTCGAGATTATTTAAGTTGTATGCATTGTCGAATGTCTTAAACAGTATATTGAGCATATATGATTACAACAAAATAATTGAAAATATTAACAAAATAAATTTAATTTATTTGCACTGTGTTGTATTGATACAAACATCACTGACACATCAATTAAATTTTTAAAATTATATATTGTTTCTTTATTTTCATTTTTTAAACGAAGGACTCAGCAATCTGTACATGTCATATCGAACCATGTCTGAAAAATGTTCCTAAAGTATTCATCTTTTGTTAGAAATTTAAAAAATGTAAAAGAAAAATTGGATAGACATATGGCTTTCGGATCTATGTCATGGAATATTCAAGGAATGTCAGTGTTTGACATGACACATGTTGTGTATGGATACGCCATTTAATAAGAATGTTTGCGCATCATAGTATTGTGAATTATAACATATATGAGAAAAAACTAATATTAACTTGTTAAATTGTGTCTATATGTTATGTAGCTCACTCCATTCTTTACATATACAAAATTTAGCTCGTTATTCAATGATATTTGACTGAAAATTCCAAAGAAATCAGTGTATGCCAAATTGTCAATCAAATAAACCACACAGACTTTATATATGTTTCAGTTTTTTGCTTAGATGCTTGTAGCAATGTCAACGAGTCGAGCAAAACATGTCCGAGTTTTTTGGGCTCAAGCCGAGTCGAGCAAAAATTCGGCCAAAAACATTAGACTCGGTCCAAGCTTTCGGCTCAAGGTGTAGTGGGTTGAGCCGGCTCTTGTTTTTTTTTAATTCGTTATAAATTTATAATTTTTTATAATGTATTTAAAATTTGTGCAATTTATGTGTGTTATAAATAATAACTAAATATTAATATATAAAAATAATACATTTAAACTTAAATTTTTTTATTTTTTTAATTACTTAGTCACGGGTCGGTGATGAGCCACGGGTCGGGCCCAGTTCGGGCTTTTTCGGGCTAGGCCTGAGCCGTCGAACTTTTTTGCTATCCCTAGATGCTTGTATTCGGTTCACAACTTAAAACATGTTTTATTAATTATAGATATATGGTGGGACATGCAAGTCTCAAAGTTAATTAAAGTAAAAAGAGATTACTTTTTCGATCATGATAATTGTTATGATTTCATTTTTATCTTTTTGAGCCACGAATTATATTCCATTTTAATCTGATGGGTCTCCAATATTTTTATTCTTTTGTATGTTCAAATACATGTCAACATTTTATTCTAAGTAATAATCCTGTGAACATTACAGTTAATTTTTAAAATATATAAATGCAATCATAATGCACCTATAGAGGTTATCGTTGTTCGCAATGGTGGTAGTGGTACAAAAACATGTAGATACTCGTTTGTTTGTCAAAATTTTTTTGATAATGGTATTGCTTTGTCTAATTATATGTTGAAAATCATGACAATTATCGTTCACTAATTATGATTGAATTTTAGCTTTGTTTTCTAGATGCGTGATCATTTTTGACGAGGGTGGCATTATTATCAAAATGTGAGAGAAATGGTTGTTAAGAATGGGGTGACTTAGTAAGGTACATTTTCTTTTGGGAACTAGTTAATGTAGTGATTGTTTGATACTATACAAATTGTTGTGTGATATTGACATAGAAGGCAATGTTGGTGACTTTTTCTTATCTTGCAAATAATCTATATTTATGGATATCCATTAACAATGATTGATGCACGTACACAACCATGAGAAAGGCTCCTACCTAATTGTTTGATGTTATATAGTAAGTTGAGAAAAATGGATGTGTTCGTAGAACTAGAGTCTTTATGTTAGTAAAGTAATCGACTTATGTCTGATTTGTTTGAAGTGATATATCTTCATAGCTTGATCGATTAGTTTTACTTTCTTCAGTTTTATGCCAGCTTGTAGTTAGATGCTTGGGAGTTTTTCCTTTTCAACTGTCCTAATTGACATATTTTTTAAGTTTGATTTGATATATACAATTTGTCATTTGCTGTCAATTTGGATAAAATATTACTTTCCCGTCCTATCCTTGTTAGCTTTCTCTCCTAGTGTATGAATATTCACCCTTGTTATCTTATGCCCAATCGTAGGAGAAACCTTTTGTTCGTTCTTGTTTCGGTCACGAAGCTAATGTCAAGGTGCAACTACAAGATTATTGTTTGGTCACCAAATCTAGTGTTGTTGACTCTCTACTTTTTTACATTTTTTTGTTATTCGTAAGTTTGAATGAGCAAACCATAATATTTTATGCTTAATGAGTAAGCATCAAATATCATAGTAAGAGTCATTCGTAAAATCGATCGTTATGACAAATTTAGAACTTTAGGAATGAGATTATCGAACAAAAGATAATTGAGAATCACAATGTTATTAATGTCATAAGTTAAGAACTAATGGTGCGATCGTCTCAAACATTATTCTTAAAATTGATCCACTTGCATGTAGAAACCATGCTTACCCCCACATCACGTGCAAGTTCATGAAAAACGTTGGAGGTGTAGACGTTATTTGCCATAATTATGCTTCATAGGAAGGGGTAGAAAGAGACAAGTACGTTAAGTAAATAGAATAATGTTATTTAACATTATTAGTGTTGCAATATTAATTTAAGTGGAAACACTAATTACATTAAATTATAGCTTCAATTAAATATAATAAATTATGGCTTCTTTAATACGATCTATGATATGCCAACATTTATATTAGTATTCAATACCACTGACGTTAGATAATATCATTCTTTTACATAGAGTTGAAATGTCAAAAATTATTTTTAAATTAAAAATTACTTTTTGAATATTTTGGACATTTTTTTTTTTAGAAGTGATTTATGGAGTTGAGCAGGAAATATATGATCAAAAATTTTAGTAAATGTAATAATAAATAGAATGAACTAATAGAATAACAAACAAAGAATAACACATGATTTCAATTATGTCGACAAATTGAGATTTTTTTTTTTTTTTGCTCTTTTTTTTTCCCATTTTCTTCGGTTTCAATACAACCATAAGACGTGAATGCCTAGCAATTATCACATTGTAGCAACCATTGACTTGTTCACATGAATCCAAATCAATCAGTACCATCACTCTTTGTCCAAGATTTGTCCAAGAGTTGTTGCTAACAAAAGAAAGTTTTGCAAGATTAGAATGTGGCAACATATGTTGTCTTTTCATAAACTTTTCCTTAACAATTCTGAATCAACTGCAAACGTTATACTCTCCATAGGACATGACCGTCCAATCAATAAGATCACTTGCCTTTTCCATAGTAGGATGGTGAAACCACATACTAATGCATTACAAAGTTAAAAGATCGAGAACTTCAATGTTAAGAAATAACTTGTCACAACCCACTGCAATGTTATCTATAACAAATATCAACTACAATTATTAGAAAATACCTTAATACTCAAATTATTATTGCGAGTAATTAATATATTTCATACAGTGCATTGCCTGCTGTTGAAGCGTAAACCATAATCTAAGAATACCAACCCTGGAAATGGAAGCTTGTGCTAAATAGCGCAGATCCACTCGCACAAGCGCATGTTAGCCCCACCCACTGACCCTAGTCTAAGCATAAATTAAAGTTCCCATTCTTTTACCTGAGTTGTTGCATAATTGGTTGGTACTTCTTGTTTTATGTTCATTCTTTCTTCATTGTTTTTGGCATTTCTTTACTGCACCTAATCTCTTTGTTTTCTCTCTGGGCCTGACCCATTTGTTCATTTGCGGTGGTGGCTGTGTATTTAGTTTAATAAAATTCTGAGTAGGAAGCTTCGATCTGCTGAAGCAACAAAGAAGAAAGAGAGATATAAAGAGATGGAGTTGTACAAAAACTGTAGTTGTTCGGTATTCTCATCATTGTTCTTTTCTTCTTCTCCTTTGACCACCTGAGTGAAGAAAAGGTGTAAAAGTGAAAATCCATAATCAGTCTATTTCTGGGTGTGGAAGCTTTTATTGTTTTCTTAAGAGAAGTGAAAGTCCTTGCATTTTTTCTTTTGAAATAATTGCTTTTTCTTTCTTTTTGTTGGGCTCTTTGGAAAGAGAGACTGAGAGTTGGAAGAAAGAAAGCAAGAAATTAAAAAGATCAAAATCAGTAGAAATGATGCTGGCGTTCGGAAGTCCGTGGAACAGTATTCATACAAGCAGCAGTTACAATGCTTTACTCAAGGAACTTAAGGTCTATTTCTCCCTTCGTGTGCATACCTCATTTGATAATTATTTTTGTCGAATTACTTTTTACTGTATTCTGTATCTTTTATAAAAATGCAGTCTTTTCTAATTTTCACAAGTTAACTAGATTTTTTATGTTTTGCTTCCTTGAGGTTTTCTTCGCCTCTTGGTGTTTGAATTGAAGAGGGTTCCTTTTTTGTTTGAGGAATGAGTTAAATTTACGTAATTTTGTTAGGTTTTCTTCCCAATCTTACCCCGTTTTATTCTTTTTCTAACAGTAATTTTATGGTTTTGTGGATAAAAATAAGTTCAGTCGCTCTCTTGGAGTCTCAAAGAAACTGGGATACAGGCTGTGTTATGCACCATATTGATGGTCCCCTATGAAATTTTGACTCCACTGTTGGCCTTAGACTATATTTGTTTTTTCGTGTGTATGTTTCTAAATTGTCATTTTCCCTTTATATGAAGTTCGACTAAAATTGGTAGCCTACGGTGGTTAAATATAAGTGATTCTTTTCAAATTTGTGTGATCATGATCCNGGTAGAATAGTGCTTATGGCGTGATATTACTTGTTTTGAAATTGGTGTTCTGATAAGCAGAAAATATGGACTGAAATTGGCGAGTCTGAAGCTGATAAAGACCGCATGTTTTTGGAGCTTGAGCGAGAGTGCTTAGAAATTTACAGAAGAAAGGTTGATGAGGCTGCCTCTGCAAAGGTTCATCTTCATCAATCTGTTGCCACCAAGGAAGCTGAGCTTGCAATGCTCATGGCTACTCTTGGAGAGATCCATGTTAATTCTCCGGTAATTGAAAGTCCTTAGGAATTGAAACTAGCATCATCAATTTTTCTTCCTTTCTTTTATTTGTGCCTCATATTAACTTTGTTCTGTGATGCATTTACTTTTCCGATGACTTAATTTTAATAATTTTTTCCTTAAGCTTCCATATTGAGATTTCTATCCGAAATTAGATTTAATGACATAAAAGCATGTCTCTACTGTTGAAAAAAAAAAGTCTCTGAATACATCTTTACGGTGAAATACTATTACTCTCCTTTGGAGGCAGTACTATCAAAATTCTCACTTCTTTATTCATGGTTTGTGTTTAGATGAAATTATGTTTGTAATCAGCATGGGAGCGACACATGCCAAAATAAACGACCTTCTTATAATTGGAGTGAAAAAATATTCCTCGCCTTTACTTTTACTGGAGATGTGGTGTCTACTTTTTCTAATTTAATTCTGCTGTATAAAGGATGTGATCCGGTCTTGAAGGGGTAATTGTTGTCTTGAAGGTGTAATCGTTGCTGTTAAGCAAACTTCTGTTGTATTTTGGTGTCTGGTTTCCTGAGATCGACTTTAACAGGAAGGAATTATGTGGCATAATCAATGCTAAGAGAGTTCCAGTTTTTATGCATTAGAAAGCATCTCTAAATTCTGAACACGTGAAAAATCTGAACTCAATATGAAAATGAAAGAATCTGGAGTGATTAATGGAGAGAATATTACGGAATCAAAAGTTTCTTTAATAATGATTTTTTGTCTTTTCTGGAGTAGAAAAGTCAAGCAAATTATGGGGTTGATTTCATCTCAATTATGATGTTTGTTAAGAATTAGAATAGCTTCTCTTTGGGCTACTCCTACCACGAAATTTTGGACCGAGAAGCATTGAATTGCGGGTGTGTGAGAACTAATTGCGAACAATTAGATTAGACTGATGACATTCATGTTATTATCTACCGTGCACATCTTATGTAATGACAATATCATCTAAAAGATTGAACCAACAAAAATTTGGGGAATGTTGTTTCAAGTCTTCCAGACTCTCGGTCAAGTGTGGAGTGAATTCTTCAATAAAATGGCCATAGCAAGTGCAATTACTGTAAAAGGTCATAATTAGACTTGGTGCTAGGGCTTTTGCTTGCTCTGTTGTCCTAAATTTATTAGAGTAAGTTCTAAAATACACCATTCTCCTTACGATCAATTTGATTTCTGAAGTCTGTACATGCACATTTGAAATGCAAAGCATATACTTTCAGGTTTATTTCCAATATGCACATTCAAAAAGTACTATTCTTGCATGACTCTGAAGAGAATAGTCTCTGACATGCTGTTGAAGATCCTCACTTATGGTTTCGTGATAGAGATATTAACAAAAATTTTATGTTGACATCCATAAGTTTGTCTTAAATGGAATTTGCACTAATCAAGGGGTGTCTTTTGATTTTTCCTTCTCTCGCTCACTACTATCCTCTATCAGTCTTACTCATGTTACAAAACATAACATTGTCAAATACAAGAATGGGATTGTATGCAACTGAACTCACTTCTCTCTTTGTTGCTTGGTTTCCAACTTTGGCTAATTTTGGCTTTTTGTTCTTCTAATTATTGGTATACTTGATTGTGGTCTTATTACCTCACCTGACTGCTACTTGGCGTTAGCCTCTTCCAGTTAAATTGTTTGTGTTGTGATGTTTACATGGCATTTGCAGTTTGAAAATGGAACAGCCGTGTTGTTATGCATTTTGATTTGTCATATTGCATATCTAAATCTTAACCAGATAAAGGGATATACCGGAAGATGCTGATAGAAAGAAGCAAACTAGGAGTTCAATTTTGTTGTACTTGTCATACTATTCAAAATTTTAAGGTTCTGATTTTTCTAAATGTCAGATGACATTGCTCATTGACTGAGCTATTTGTGAACTTAACAGATCCAATCAGAGAAGAAAGCAAAATCATTGAAAGATCATTTTTCCTCTGTCACGGCACTTGTAGAGGATTTGACACTTAAGAAACAGGAATTGATGAAGCAATTTGCAGACATAAAAGCACAGATTGAGAAGATCACTGGTGAGATTTCAGGAAATGGCCATTTTGTCAATGCTATAAATGCCTTGACTCTCGAGGAACGAGATTTATCACAAAGAAAGCTTACAGAATACCAGTCAAATCTTCATGCTCTTCAAAAAGAGAAGGTATGCATGAAGTGCGCTTTAGTTGATATATAATTTTATGTATTTGCTATTTTCTGCTGAAATCTTGATTATTTTATTTACAGTTTATGACTTAGTACTCGTATATGCATATTACAATATACTATTCATCCATTTTAGAATTTCCTAGAGTCTATCTGATACGTATATAAATAACAAAATGAAATTCCCCTTTGGATAAGTTTATTTTAAACTTGCAGATCTTTTACAGCAAAAAGTTTCCAAATGCAGTATTAGGTAGTGGGGAAATCTCATAGTGAAGCAACATCTGTTACATTTTCTGCAATTCTACCAAATTTGTCATTTACTCCCATAAATCTGAATTTGCTGTCTTCCTTTCTTGTTTTATTTGTCCCAGATAGTGCCTAGCACACACTTTTCTAATATGAATACTATTGTTCCGTTCCATCTTTAGTTGAAATAAATCTATTAACAGTTCATAGGACAAAGATTTACTAGAAGAATCAAGAAAAAATGTTATCAAATATTTAAGCCTAAGACATCGTCAAAAAAGGGCCTATACCACTATCAGTACCACCGTATCACAACACACCAACATTCTAAATCCACTGTTGCAGACATAATATTGCTAGCTAAACATCAAACCCGATCAACAATTTCCACTTCTGCTGCATTGGAAACGTTATTGCCCAAAACCATACCTCTGCTTGCTATGAAAGAATGCCACTAGAATCATGAGTAATGCAACTCATCATTCTTATTTTAGGATCACCAGACACAACCATCGAAGAAGCACACACTCCAAATACCAATGTCAAACAGAGCAACCCTTCTCTGGCACTTCACTAAGTTTGACGTCCTTCTCATTTTCCCTTATCTCTGTAAATTTTTGTTTTCTTAAACCCACCACTCTCAATCCCCGATACCAAAATCGTGGAATCTGCTTTCTAACACGAGAATCTCATAGGTGAGAAATTAAACATCAAATGCACCACAAATACCTCTTCAATTTTCCAAAAATAGTGTTTTCTATTTCGACACCCAATCTCTTCATATGTGTATATCAATTCCCTATATTGTATGTAATTGACATAGAAACTTTGTTAACTATGAAAAGATTGTGACAACGTTGGTCTTTTGTCACATTTACACGATTGTAAATTATTAATTAGCAGACCAACCTACTCCCATAAAGGTTCTAAAAAACTTAAGGCGTGACAATGCAGCAAGGCTAAGCCTCAAGTCTTACTAGTTAGGCGTAATGTATCGTTTTCTTATTTTTAATAGTATTTTAATTATTCCAAGATTATAAGTAGTAATTCCTTTTATTTAATTAGTTTATATAACTTTTAAACATTAGAAAATAAAAGGCGTGCACCTTTTGGTTCTTGGGCCCCGTATTAGTCACGCATTTTCTAGGTCCGCATTATAAGCTATCAAAGTAGGGTTGACCGCATTTTTCACCCCTGTTCCATAAGCAGGGTGACTTATTCACGCTTCGCGCCTAAGCCCTACGTTTTAGAATATTAATTCCCATTGACGACGATATTTCAGGGTCATGTAAAAATCCTGCTTAACTGATTTATATTTGTTTTATGATATTCAGATTTCCAATATTATGTATTTAAGTCAATTTTACCCAACTAGTACCAATGGACGGCATGGGGAAGAAGTACTACGCCTGGGAATTATTACCTGTTTCTTTATTAGGCTCGGTAACGTGAAGTATGGACACTCCTACTCAGGTGGTGTCTAAGAAGCATGGATACGTGTAAACTTTTTGCTTACCATTGGATACGATCTAATACATACCAAATATGTGTTTTTTTAATTATATATTTTATAAATTTCAGATATGTATCGGACACGTAAGAAGAAGAGTTTCATTGGTTTTAACTCTTTTAAAACTCACTATTATTGGTAATAGATGTCAAAGTTTGTTATCAATAACTTATTGAAAATAAATAATATTTATTAATTAACAATTTCAAAGAAAATAAACATATTTTAAGATAATAGAAAACTACACAGTGTACACTTAAGATAAAATGTTTTTGTATTTTATTTTATTTTTATTGCCAGGCTTATATTTTAATCTTTTATAATAATTTTTCTAAAAAAGCTCTATCGGCATCCCCATATCGTATTGTATTCGAATTTCGTATATAAATCCGTGCTTCTTAGGGTGGTGTGCGGCACCTACCCTCTTTGGACATTTCGCAATGTGTTCGACATGTCACGTGGCGAGTTCTACCTTTGATTTATTTTTAAATTTTCAGCACTAAAGGAACACTTCCCGGATACACCTCGGGAACATGTCCGACAACCTATAGTGTGTCCTATATTGTTCATAGTTTTTATAGTTTATATACACGAAGAACATCTGGACACACCATGAACATGCAAAGCTCCATTCTCCTAATTTTAGAATATTAATATTATCAAAATAATGTATAAACTAACTGATAAGGTTTGGCTGAATACCCTTCCCGTTTGAGGGTTCTTCCATTAAATAGAATTGTTACATCCTAACTATGGTAATAATCTAATTACAATAAATTATATATGTAATTACGGAATGTGAGATCTCCGTAATTTCGTCATTCTTTCTCATTGACACTAACCTGGACTAAAAAGATTTTACCTGCCAAAGTCAAAGCCAAAAGAAGTGTTGATTTTTGTTTTGAAATATTATAGAGATAGAATAATAAATATATAATATATATTATTATTTTAAAGAATTTATATTGTCATGTCCATGTCCTACTTTTTAAAAATCGCGTTTCCATGTATCCGTGCCATGTCATGTTTGTGAAGCGTGTCTGTGTCCATACCTTTTAGCTTGGTACTAAGAATGGCTGGGACAACAAACGCCCATCTTGTTATATTTGGAGGACTGTTGAAATAGATATTAGGAGGGCTAATTAGTAGCAATTCGCACGTATCAGAAGAAACTATCTGCTATGACATGTTAGAAACATTTCTATGTAAAGCTTCGATATATAGGCATTTATAACATGCATGACTGATAAGTTTAAGTCATTAACATGAAGGATGTGTCATTTTGCAGTCTGAACGCCTCCAGAAAGTCTTGGATTATGTCAATGAAGTGCACTCCCTGTGTGCTGTATTGGGTTTGGACTTCACTAAAAATGTGAATGATGTGCATCCTAGCTTGAATGTAACAAGCACGGAACAGTCCAGAAATATCAGCAACAGCACATTAGAGGGTCTAAACCAGTCCATCACGAGGTTAACAACAGAGAAGAAATTTAGATATCAAAAGGTATTCTGCCCTCTAATAATCCTGTGTTGGCTCCTCTTTGATTTTTCATACTAAACTACAACTGTTGCAGCTGAAAGATGTTGCTTGGTCACTCTTTGACCTCTGGAATTTAATGGATACAACAAAAGAAGAGAAGTTCCAATTCTTGAAGATTACTTCGATTCTTGACTTGACAGAATCAGCAATTGTGGAACCAGGTTCTCTTTCAATGGAGATTATTGAACAGGTTTGGAAGCATCATCATACGACCCTGTCAACTCTCCTTCATCTAGTAGAACCTAGGTCGTGTAGTATAATTTTTATTCTTACAGGTATCAATGGAGGTTGAGAGGCTAACTAAACTTAAAGCAAGCAGGATGAAAGAACTTGTCATGAAGAAGAGGTCAGAGTTAGAGTATATATGCTATAAAAACCATATTCAACCTGATTCAAGCACGGCTACTGATAAAACTAATGCTTTAATAGACTCTGGTAGGAAATCTTGTCCTCAAGTTCTCTTTCCCCACCGGTCAACCCGCCCGGCATCCTTTCAAGTACAATTCTTTGCAAAAAGTGATGAGACTGGAATGTTATCTTTTGCAGGTCTTATGAGTCCTTTCGAACTCTTGGCAAACATCGAAGCACAAATAGCAAAAGCAAAAAATGAAGCTTTGAGCCGCAAAGAAATAACGGATAGGATATACCGATGGCTTTCTGCCTGTGATGAGGAAAATTGGCTTGAAAATTATAATCAAGTAAGCTCTGACATAGTAGGATCTTAAAAGTATACACTCAAGTTTTATAGCTTCCCAGTATATTTTTTTTCCTTACATTTTAGTCTAGCTTGTACATGTATGTACTTATTTAATATACAGAATTGTCATTAGACATGGGAACTATTTTTCTGAGAATGTTCTAATAGCGTGTATTGAATATCAGGATGAGAACCGTTACAGTGCTGGAAGAGGCACACACATAAACCTAAAGCATGCAGAACGAGCTCGAATTACTATAAACAAGATTCCAGGTAAGTTTTAGAGCCTTCTGTTGTCTTCTGACTCTTCTCTAGACTGAGCTGGTAGTACTTTTGGATCTAATAGACTGAGATTTCAGTAATGGTTGATTATCTGATTAGCAAGACACTGGCATGGGAGGATGAGCAAAAGAGACTGTTTCTTTACGATGGTGTAAGTTATTCAGAATTTTGGTCAACAGTTTGAAAATCTATAAAACTTTACTACGTGGTTGAAGTTAACTTGATTTGATTTTCTTTTGTCTACAGGTGCATTTGGTTTCAATTTTGGCGGAGTACAAGCTAACCAGACAACAAAAAGAAGAGGAGAAGAAGCGAGCTAGAGTAATTTTATTCATGGCTAAAATTAAGTAATTTGTGTAACAGCGGTTTATATTAGCTGAAGTTATTAAGAAAAGGAAGTTTTTGCTGTTTCCGGGAGTCGAATGGGGGCTTTGTTCTGCTTGGAAAATACAATTTTCTTACCTGTTTGTGCACAAGCATTTTTTGATAAAAGTCGCCTTATGATTTGGACGTAATATGTAAATCGTGTTAAAAGGTCTGGAGTCAGCCTGAATGAAATTACTTAATTACAAAGGCATTGCCTTAATTACGTTCAATATGCTTTAATACAGTCGTGTTGTTAGATGGCACTGAAATTTCTCTGACATTCTGTATTTACTTTTGCTCAGGATCAAAAGAAACTCCATGATTTGCTACTTGCTGAGAAAGAAGCCATGTATGGTTCTAAACCAAGTCCTAGGAGAAGCAACAGCTTCAGAAAAACAAATGAATACCTTGTCAATGGAAATGGATCAGTGACTCCCTCACCCCGTCGAAAGACAGTGGAAAGTGCAATTCCAGAGCTCTCAATGCCCCACTCCTATTCTGGGCGCCAAAATACGTACTTTAAGGAAATGAGAAGGCTTTCTACTGCGTCCCTCAACTTTGTGGCCATAGCAAAAGGAGATTCCATTTCATTTTCATCTGTTTGTTGTTCCGAGCCTGAATCTCCGCCTCAGAACCATTAGTAAACATCGATTGGTATGTCTTGCCTCTTCTAATCTATACAGTTCTGCCTTCAACCTTTTTTATTTTTTTGCCTGAATCAAATCAGAGATACGAATTTCGTGACTTCTTTTTCTGGAATCCAATTCTATTGTATGTCAGGTCATTCTAAAACTATTTTGTTTAAATATTTACAGAATAAGGATTTTCTCAACTTATATTTTGTAGAATGGCTATATTAATTTTTAACAAGTTTAAGAATGATGTATTCTGCAATCTATTTGCTCAATGTTTTGTTTTTTTAACATGTGGTATGTGTGCAGAATGGAATAAGTGTACATAGTGGATATAGGTACAGAATTTTAAGATCGCTTTTCGCTTATGGATTCAACCTCTTTAAAGGTTTCTATACCAAGCACCATTTATACTTAAATGTATGTATGCTGTACTAACTTCAACCTGGACCAAAAACTTAAAGGAAGATAGTGAAAACTGTTATTCCTGGTGCAATGTTTTCTTTTATTTCTTTGCCTCCATACCATGAAAACCCATAAAATATACAGATCTCCCAAGCATGTAAATATGAAATATCTGAACTTAGATACAGGATATCTTTTTATATAGCACTTTAGTCCCAAGCTCCGTGAATATTATTTGATACATTATAGAATAATTTAAGTTGGTTAATGATTTAAATATTAGATTTACTGGCACTTTAATGCTCAAGTATATATTCTAATCCAACTATTACATTTACCATGTATCTTGCGTCAAAATTATAAAGACCTTACTATGTCAGGAATTGTATGTTAAAACAGTTTTTTTTTCAAAATACACGTATGGTATACAGATTCGATTGCATTTCTTAAGAAACTAGTGACTTGATAATTTTTTAGTTGTTTTATTTATTACTTGAAATACTTGTGCAGGGAAACATGTGAAAAGAGCAGTGAAAAGCTTGTGAATATGTGGAATGTGAAGTAGAATGATTAAAGAAGAGTTGGGTGTAGGACAGTGGTAAGTTGCGTTTAATCAGCCTGTTGAATTGAAGTGTAAGGTGTTGCCAAGCTCTAGAGCTAGTAGTTTGTTGTTGATAAGAGTAGGCAAATATTATGTTGGAATTAGGATTAGCTGACGGTTGGTACTGAGGTTTACGCTTTGTTATTTACATTTGAATGTGTACATGGTTGAGTTGATGGCGTAGGGACCTGGCTTTGATTGTTTGTCTGAAAAAGAATGTGTGATAACGTTTTGATGTCAATAGTGATCACCTTCCTGTGGTGGTGTATCATTATATTGGATTCTCGTATGGCTTGTTTGGTTGCACAAACAGTAGACTAAACCGTAATAATCATCCATTGATGGTCCTAAAACATGCATTTCGATCAAGATTGGTGGCAGACTGCTGATTATAGATTCATTAGCAATATGAAATCAAACCGAACCAGCCACTCGACCAAGAAATCAGGGAATTTGTCTGGGGACCTCAGTGAGACCCCAATTCGACCCTTCATCTTTTTGGGTAGAAGCTTGGACTGGTTTTCAAAACATTGGCAAAATGTTGCTGATATGGAGTGAAGAAACTAAACACTGATAATCATCCATTGATGGTCCTAAGACCTGCATTTCCATCAGCACTGGTGTCAGGCTGCTGATTACAGATTCATTAACAGTATGCACTGTTTTGGAAATCAAACTGAACCTGCCAGCTCAACCAAGAAAACGGGGAAATTGGGTTGGGTATTTGAAAAAACCGACCTTGGTGAGACCCCCAATTCGACCCTTTATCCTTTTCAAAAAGATGCTTGGACTGGCTTTCAGAACATTGGCAAAACGTTGTGCAGTTATGGGAGTGGAGTATATGCACGCAGGCAAAACTGTATTATTACCTGAATGGATACCTATGATCTAAAGCTTCCTCGAGAAACTCGAGTTTTCATGGTATAATCACAGAGCTCGAGACTCATTGAATTAACATTATGAGAGAACATAATCCAAAAACAATAATTAATATACTTCTACCTAATCATGTGCTAAGGGAAAAATAAGTCCATAGAATTGACGAATGGACTGACATGTTTGTTGCCATTAATCATTATGTATGCAGCAAAGGCTTAAATAGCAGAGTTCTGCTGCACATTTTGAAAAGCAAAAAGGAAAACCTCAGAAGGAATGTCAAAGGGGACTTAAAAAATAAAAACAACAATTGAGCATCAACGCGAAATAAATGAAGAACCATGCATTGGCAAAAATATTCATCCTCGTTACTCTACTTAATAGCTAACATTGTTTTAGACCACTACTGATAATGAGTTCCGTCTAAAATTAGAGTTACATAACACGACAACAAAAAGCAGCAGGGAACAAAGGGATCTCGAACAGAACAGATCCTCTCTATAGGCCCGGCTAATAGTGTGAAAAGTGTAAGCCTCAACATTCACCGCTCTTTACATTTACTTTAAACTCATTTCAGTTTATGCAGCCGAGTGTTCTTTCTAAAAGCATACAGCATTAAACCACCTTTATCCCTCTTTGTATCTAAACTGCTGCAGCAGGTTTGGCACAATCAACTTTTTGATGTTCTTCTGTTGTTACTCTCAACTGACTTGTTCCATCTATGTAGCCATTGCACTCTTCACTTTGCTCCTTCCAATCTGCTTCTGGGGAAGTGCCGTTGTTACCATTTAATTTGAGAGAATCGCTGTCCTTTTCTAACAGAGATGGTGAATCAGCAGCAATATTTTCAGTTGCTGGAATTGATATAGGCTGACTTACTGAATTACCAGAGCCTGGTGGAGGAAGGAAAACACCAGTGCCAGGGAGTGGTAGGCGAGGTGGAGGATGCCTTGAAGGTGGTACAGGCCATCCAGTAGAGGCAGGTGGGACAGCAACTGGTGCAGGAAATGGCATGGCAGGTGCAACTGGGGCAGGAACAAATATCGGTTGAATGCCATTCGGCGGTGGAACCTGTGGACGAGCAGTTGAAGCAGGCAATACTCCAGTAGTAGGAACTGGGCCATAGTGTTTAGGGGCCACTGGATGACGAATATGATTTGGTGACCAACTAAGAGGTGGGACCCAATGGGAAGGAGGTGCTGCTACAGATGAAGTAAAACGTTGAACGTCACTAGGTGCAGTTTTCTTTGGTAGCAATTTTGTCATTGTAACAAGCATACGCTGCCTTCCAATGCAAGGCATCGCATGTCTAGCAAAATCTGCAGATCTTCCTTGCATTACAAGCATGGATCTGTGCATTATAATGGCAATTGAATTATGGTAATTGACACTAATTTATAAAGAATAGTTTCATTGACAAGTAAACCAACCAAGTATTTGGGGGGGGTGGGGAATAATTGAAAGCTGGTCCAAGTAATATGAGGTGTTGGCAGGGGCAGACCTTTGCTGTAGTTTTTCAAACAATTTTCATGAAAGCAAAGTAGTCAAGGGCATATCAAGCTCATGATCCTTGCATTACAAGCATGGATCTGTGCATTATAATGGCAATTGAATTATGGTAATTGACACTAATTTATAAAGAATAGTTTCATTGACAAGTAAACCAACCAAGTATTTGGGGGGGGTGGGGGGGGGGTGGGGAATAATTGAAAGCTGGTCCAAGTAATATGAGGTGTTGGCAGGGGCAGACCTTTGCTGTAGTTTTTCAAACAATTTTCATGAAAGCAAAGTAGTCAAGGGCATATCAAGCTCATGAGTATAAATCTATTCCTACAGCTGCTGTGCAATCACATCCTTAGAAGTATATCACGTGACAAGTAATCAATCTCCAAAGAAAGAGCACATACCCTGGTGAAACAGAGAGTTTGAGGGAACCTCGATAATCCCCAGGATGGTCTGCTGTAATTACCTTACCAAAAGTCATATCACATTCCGTTAAGAACAGTACGCATACAGGCCTACTAAAGAACTGTGGCCAAATATGAGGCTGTGAGAAATCACCCTACAAATACAAGCAAACAGATTAAATATACTCAGTTGTGCTCTCAATAATTTTTAAACATTGAAAGTAAAGCTACAGAAAGCAACCTCATTGAAGATATCAATAATGCATGAGTCTGGTTTCACGCTAACAACTTGCATAGTTAGTAAGCGTTCAATAACATCTTCAAGCAAAGTAGGAATGGGCTCTGTTCTTCGATCTGCAAAACATTCAATAAATTTCAGTGAGTTTGTCCAGTAGAAAATATATAATAAAAAAAATTCTTGATAATTTGCAAGACTGCTCATAAATGCCTTTGGAGATCCCAGATGCAGATTCATCGTCAGGAGGTGCATCTGCGACGGAGGTGCCCAGTTGAATTGTCTCTCTTCCATGTCCCCTATTGGGTTTCTTTGAAATGAGAAAAGTCTGACCTGGTCATTGTGAAAGGAGAAAACAGAGACATTAGAATGTGAATACATGGAGTCAAACTCGAGAACAAGAATGTTTATTCACACGCTAAACTAAGCGTCATTGAATGACAGATAAAGCATGGTGTATTCAGGAGAACACTCTTGTTGCAATAATATGCAAGAGTTTAATACTGCCAACATGAAAACGCATGAAAATATCCTTATATTTCGCCATGAATGCAGGACAGAGGTATCTTCCCTCCCTGCCTCACAGTTTTTCTGTCTTCCAATTGAGACAAAATTCATCTGCAAATAATATCATAAAATAAATGCCCTTTTCACTCTGATAGATACCAGAGCAATCCTTTAAACATAAAACAGACAAAACCAATTCTTATTATGATCACTGTTGCATATGTCCAAAATGGAAAAACAAAAATATACTACAGAGACAATTATAATGGTACTGACAGTGTACTTAGCTAAGAAACATTTTCCCTTTCACTTAGTAATACAACTCTACTATAAAAATTCAGAACAAGAGATCATACGTGACAATTTAAAACTTCTGGTCTGTTCACTTGTTCCAGAAATTATAGAACCACCTATGAAGATTTATGAACCCATTTTTTCAAAGAATGTGTTTTGTAATAGTGATTTTTTGGAGAATGTGTGGTTAAAAAGTAGGGAAAAGTTTTGGGTTTAAGAGAAATTATTTTATTGGAAGAATGTGGGATTGAAAATGAGTTTGGGAAATAATGAGTTTTTATATAAGGGGGCTCCAACAGGGACTTGGTACATTCTACATGTTCAGGAGGCATCGGTATGATTTCTTAATTATGACATAACACAAACTAGCTATCTTGACAGAAAGGTTTGTTTAATCAAATTAGATGGAAGCTTAACAAAACAAGAAGTAACTTCACATCACAAACTTTATCCAGGGAAAGGCGTATCAACAACCATTCATCAGTTCCCAAAGGGAAGTAATTATTGATAGTATAACGTGAAATATTTACTAACTTCAAGGAGCAAAAAAATGTCACCTGAAACATTTGTGCAGAGGAAAGCAAAACATAATTCTGGCATAATACCAATTAACTACCAGAAAATTAATTTAAACAAGAGTGCTAACAAAATGAAAAAATAAAAATAAATTAAAAAATTAAGTCCCTAGAACTTGAAATGGTTTTAAGGCATTCGAAATCCTATCGAATAATCATAAAATAGTTAGAAGAACAAGTTACATCCCACAAGCAACGAAGAAGAAGTTATAAAAGGCAGTAGCATCTGATCCCCATGATCTAGAATGGTAGCCCTTGATGTAATGCATAACACATCTAAGGTAACTCAGAGCCTTCTTAAGATCTTCCTGAATTGAGGTCCTTATTGGATTCTAGAACCAACCCACGAGTGAAGGACATGGGCACTCCTCCTAAGTTGGAAGGTAAGTGCCTGAGAAGTATCGGACACTTTGTGATAGATGTCCAACACACCACATTTAGTATCCTATTATTATTTATTTTTAAAAGTTCTGCACATTAAGGATACTACCTCAACGCCACACATCATGTGGTATCTAGCGCGTCCTATACTTATTAATTTCTGATCTGCAAGGACATGTCCTCAACACGTCAAGGGCATGACAAGCTCCACTTTGTAAATTTTGGAATATGAAAATAGGAAAATTTATACGATTAATATTTAATCACTTGTATGAAAATTTCAAATAATGAGAAAAGTTCTATGAACTTCATGTTGAATTTACTTTTGTATCTAATATATGCATTTTTTTTTCAACTCTAATTGGCGTGCGTGCAAAGTCCACTATATTTTTAAATATAAGCTTTCTAATCATCCTCATTAAGAAATCTCTTTCTGGGACACCCACAAGACCAAAAACAACTTAGTTTACAGTTCATGTATCATGGAAACAGTTAAGAAGATATTCCTGCAAAGCATTTTCCCACTAACTTCTTTTCTATTAGCCAGTACGCACAAAACCTTTACAAGCATCTCTAAAACCTTCACTGTTCTGGCCACAAAAATAAACTATAACTCAGCATAAAAAAAATCTCTTACACTAGAAGCATTGACGATTCATCATTTTTTTAAGCTTATTTAGTGGATATTTCTATCTGTGACCACACTCTCAGCCACAAAGATGGCCTTCTGTGACTAAGAAACTCGAGTATCATTTGAGCTTGCATTTATGCCTTGGAAAGTCAAAGTAAAATTATAAGTCTTCGATGATTTTGCTATTCCCCAAGGATATCTGCATTAATGCTCCTTCATATTTCTTTACATTTCAATTGGTACAAATTTACCACACTATCATTAAAATCAAAAGTTCTTTACCATGCACAATTAACATGCCAACAGGGTGACTTCAAAATTAATTTTTGGAAATTTGAGGCCACATTGTTTGAACTTATTCTACAGCATATTTACTTCAATTTGAACTAAGACCAATATCATTTTCCATGAAGACAAGTGTGTTACCATAGACTACATGGGTTGAAACTCAATAGCACATACTTATATTTATTTTGAATTATTCTTTCAAAGTTTTTTTTTTTTTGTTTATATACATGTATAATTAATGATGGTCCTTTTGAATTTTGTAAGCTGTAGCACATCTTACTATTCAATCGAATTTGATTCCGGACTTCACTAAGGTAAGATTTATATACTCAATATGAATCCTGATTCAAATCTAAAGAAGAAAAAGCCACTGGACTTCAGAAAGACTATAGAAAGCCAAGCCATAGGAAAGGTAACCAAAATGCCATATTAGCAAACTTCAAGGTTATTTTTCCCTTCTTGTGTTCATTATCTTTTTCCAGATATGTGCCAAGAGGTGAAGGAATAAAAGATACAAAATAACTAAATACAAAAAAAAAAATATATATATATATATATCAGGCTAATACAGAAACCTTTAAGAGTCAATTTAAATGCTTAGAAAAAAATTGTGACAAAATTGTGAAGGTATGTCACATAATCTAAAGCTATTGTCAATCTCAACTAAGAGAATGATTTAGTCCCTTCCTATGACATCCAAAATATGCATGCTTCGACAGGGAAAAATTAATTTCATTAAAATACCTAAAAGAAAGGCAGTTTAACACCATAAATATAGATATCCACTGTGCAGATTGTGGAGCCAAGTCAAGAAGTACTATTGTAATTGTATACAGAGAGAGTAGCCCGCCTTAAAAGGATATTAGCGAGACAATTGACAGTCATATTCTTCCTCAAAGGAGTGCAGTCCTTGAAGCATCTCACCAGATTGAACTATAACAGATCTTAATGTTCTTAGTTTTGTAACGCTAATACCCCTTTCTTAAGGAAACACAGGAGTTACCAGTCAAACAAAAAGTCAATTCCCAACCCATCCAAAAGAACTCCAATATGGTTGCATGGCAACTCAATCAGAAAACATGACTTTGGAAAACGAGAATATTTAAGTTAGAATAATGAAAGAGTTGGAAGGAAAACAAGGCCAATGGTAACATGCATTAACAAAATTCATCCAGAAAAGGAATTAATTTCATAGAAGCCAATGTTATATAGGGAACTGCTAAGACTCAAATAATATGTTCATGTTCTGCAGCATAGCAGTCTACGTACTGCATCACTAGCAGAACATGAATAGCATTAATTATATTTTTCAATTACGGTTAGCATCCAAATCGGCACATAGTTAGCCATCACAAGCTGCTACTATGTGAGCACTTATTTCCTGTTTCTTTTCCACCTTTCAACAAGGAACCGAAGAGTCGCATGTACATTTCTACAAACAGATTTAAACGGGAACTAGTTTTTAGATAAAGGTAAGTGTCGTCCATATAAAATGGTAGGCACCAGTAAACTTACCTTGCAACTGTCCCCTTCTCCCTGCAGCTCTCAAATCATTCACCAGATTAACTAGTTTTGAAACATCTAAATCATCAAATAGTTCTTCATACAGTTTCAACCCGTCAACCACATTAACCTGCAGCAGGAGACTGGTGTAACTTAGCAGTCCATGAATTAAGGCAAATCCTGGGACTAATGGATTCACTAGGTTTGAAGATAAAATGATGTTAATAAGAAAACTTTACCAATTTCCCGTCATATGACTCAGTACTGACAAAAGTTTTTGGAGTAATGTTAAGATTCTGTTTCTCCTTCAGTATTTGAATGGATTGAGTTTCCTTCCTTACAATGCAAGACCCTAAAAAACGAAGAAATAACACAATTAGAGACTTGTCATAGTCCAAGAAGTTGTTTTACTAGCCACAAAATAGATTTGGATAAAACTCTGCATATGTAAAACATGAGTTTCATAGGTTAACCTTGTTCAAATGAAAGTTGTACTACTTTCACAAATAAGAGAAACTCAAACGACAATTATAGGATTCTGGAAACATATACATGGCTTTATACATTCTAGAAAAATAAAAATAAAAAATTTAGCCACTAAGAACATAAACTTATGCCTAAGTCTGCAAAAGCAAAACCATAACAAACAAAGAGAAGAGCTATAACAAAAGGAGAAAGCAAGTATGTTAGAGTTTGAATCACAACCTTCATCTGCACCCTCTGTCTCACATTCTGAATCAGCAATAGATCCTTGTGTGCTTCCTGAAGTCTTGAACAAGCTATCTACTTCACATTTTGCAACAAATTGTGTCAGATTGCTAATTAGCAACAAGCAATACCATCAATAGATGCTATATCAATTAAGGCACCAGGTGAATCTCATCAACTAAATTATGTATCGAGTGACCTTATCTTAAATATGTCTCCTGAACATTCATAATTAAAGTGAAACGTTAAGGACTTGAGCAATCTCGATACAGTCCTATATTGATAAGAAAATCTCTACCATCACTACTAGATCTGCAATTGCGACTACCCAAGCATTAATATCCTTGCTACGTGAAATTAGAAATTTGCCTCCTTGTAAAGATGGCAATAATAAAAACTCTTAGGAAAGCATAAATGTGAGTTATACTTATATAGAAAACCAATTAATAGTAAATTGATCTCATTGCTAGGAAGCGCCCATGAGTCCAAATTAACCTCCAACCATAAAGTGACAAATAAGAAAAACTAAATGAACCATCACCAACTAATCCAAGACACAAGTATCGCACGATCATCAATAAATTAAATTCAATAAATTAAATTCAAATTGCACCTCAATATCCACTAAATCACAAATCCCTATAGGACAGCAATTGCGAATTATTCATCCAAATAAAGCATCCATCCTTTTATAACATCCATAGACATGTAAATGCATGCATTAACTCACACAAACATATATATATATATATATATATGGAAGCATGTTTCACTTAAACATAGCGTAATTCACTATTGATCTGCTTACCTTTCTTCTCCTTTTTCCCATTCTTCTCATCTGCTTTCCCACTCTCTGATCCTCCACCCAAATTGTTATTGTCCCTCACATCCTCATTTGTATCTGCATTGGGTTTGACATAAACATTCAAGTTCTTAGTATTCATCTCCACACTCGAGTTCTGCCCCTCCCCACCTCCTCTATGACCCCTACCTCCTCTCTTATTCTCCTTCCAGTTTCCCATCTTTACACCCCCATCATACCCCACAACCCTCTGGTGCTGCTGCTGCTGCCGCCTCCATCCAACCTGCTGCAGCGCATAAATCACCTCAGCCACTGGGAAGTACTGCTGCATATGCAAAACAGGGTTCCAATTGCACCTCCTCTGCTGTATGCTCCCTATCACCCCATCATACTCCCCTGGCTCCCCAACCACCCGCAAGTGGTGGCACAGCGAGTCAATTATCGCATTTGCAGCTGCAAATTCCCCCCTCAACCACATCAAAAACCCATCCCTCTCATCCAATTGCTGATGCTGTTGGTACTGGTACCACTGCCCCCTCACCATCGCCGCCTCTCCCGGTGCGGGCATTTTCTCCGGCGCAGCCACATTCCCAGATTGCATTGCCATAAAATATATAATATAAAACAATAAAAAAACTCGAAATGTATATTCAAGAAAATAATAATATTTCAATATAGTTTTATATAAATGAATATAACGATTTTAGCTCATTGCAAGCTGTTAATTGGATCTATGGAAAATGGGGCTGAATTCTGGGGTAATTACAGAAGAAAGAACTGTGTTAAACGAGTAAATAAGGTGGATTTCTAGGGGAAATTAATGGAGTCTTTGGCAATTCGTATCGTTTCAGATCTGAGATGGACGTGATAAAGTGGAATTGGTTTTGTGTTTGTGAAAAAATTGTTAAAAAAAATAGAGAGAAATGGCTTGTGAAACACGCGTACAATTGTTGTAAATATGATGGTCCTAAACGGTGGCTGAGAGAGACTCTCACTGAGAGAGACTGGACCTGACTCTCTCTCTCTCTCTCTCTACAATTTCTGATGTTTCGAATTTATTAATGAGCAATCGCACAACAACTTTTATTATTTGTACCTTGAGTCCCAATTTATTATTATTTTTTTTTATAACGCATTGTGTAAAATTGAGATTTACGCATAAAATATTTTATTATAAGAATGTGAGGTTGAAAATGAGTTTGAAAATAAAAATGAATTTTAAGATAAAGGAGATCAAACAAAGGTTTAATCTTTGCTTATCATAACACTTATATTTCTAATTATTCTTCGCGTCATTCTTATCCTCAAATTTTTCATTAGTTAACACATTTTGTATTTGACAATTTTATGTCCAAAAGTCCAAAAGTGCATGGCATAAAATAACTTATTTTTCCATCATATTTTCTTAAAAATAAATAAATAAACCTCATTTCAAAGTACGAAAATAAATTTTTTTTATATAAATCACCAAGAAGAAAAGACATACTAAGCCCATGTTTGGTACTCATTAAATTTTTCATTTTCATTCTTCTACTCATTTTCAACCACACATTCTTCAATAAAATAATATTTTCCATCACATCAATAACTTTTCGTTCTTTTTCAACCACAAATTCTCTATCAATCTACTATTCCAGAATACATTCTTTCAAAATAATGTGGCTTGTACTTGAAATTCCATTTTTATTATGGCAATTGATTCCATGCATTTCATTACATGTTATGGTTATATTAGGTCCTAAACGGTGGCTGAGAGAGAGACTCACTGAGAGAGACTGGACCTGACTTTCTCTCTCTCTCTCTTTCTCTACAATTTCTGATGTTTCGAATTTATTAATGAGCAATCGCACAACAACTTTTATTATTTGTACCTTGAGTCCCAATTTATTATTATTTTTTTTATAACTCATTTTGTAAAATTGAGATTTACGTATAAAATATTTTATTATAAAAATGTGGGGTTGAAAATGAGTTTGAAAATAAAAATGAATTTTAAGATAAAGGAGATCAAACAAAGGCTTAATCTTTGCTTATCATAACACTTATATTTCTAATTATTCTTCGCGTCATTCTTATCTTCAAATTTTTCATTAGTTAACACATTTTGTATTTGACAATTTTATGTCCAAAAGTGCATGGCATAAAATAACTTATTTTTCCATCATATTTACTTAAAAAATAAATAAATAAACCTCATTTCAAAGTACGAAAATAAATTTTTTTTATATAAATCACGAAGAAGAAAAGACATACTATGCCCATGTTTGGTACTCATTAAATTTTTCATTTTCATTCTTCTACTCATTTTCAACCACACATTCTTCAATAAAATAATATTTTCCATCACATCAATAACTTTTCGTTCTTTTTCAACCACAAATTATCTATCAATCTACTATTCCAGAATACATTCTTTTAAAATAATGTGGCTCAAACACACCCTAATTAATAAAAGGTTGAAGATAAGAATTCAGCCAAAAAAATTATGAAAATGATTGCTATAATGAATAAAAATTGAGGAGTTTAATTGAAATTATAATGTGGTGCATCAAATAAGAATTGTGATGGTAATATAACCACTCTTTATTAACTATTTAGCCTACGCTTTGCTAGGGTTTGTAAATTGTCAAAATCATTTCTTGCCAATAAATTTTGATGATTTAGCCTATGTTTGGTAGCCATTTTTTGGGGAAAATGTTTTTTTGAATAATTAATTTTCGGAGAATATATGATTAAAAATTAAGAAAAAATTTTGAATTTACATGTAGAATATTTTATTGTGTAAATGTGTGGTTGAAAATGAGTATGTAGAAAAAATAGTTTTAAAAGAATGTGAGACAAACAGAAACTTACTTGTGTTGTTCATTTATTTATTTTTAATTTTATTTATTAATAATTTAAGCTATTTATTATTTTAGTCCTTGTTCGATTTTAATTTTTTAGAAATAATTTTGTGATAAGTGAATTTTTGAAAAATGTGAGTAAAATATGAAAAAGTTACAAATCCATTAACAAAATAATATCACTTTGTTATTAACATAGACTTGGGGGGTTTTTTTTCCAATCGATTTTTGGTAGCACCGTTTATGAAGAATTGAAAAAATCAGTACTTGCTAATTTTTTTTTGAGCATCGATTTTGAATAGTTTAAAAATTATTCAAAATCGTGAAGTGCGATTTTGACCGATTTTCTCAACCCATTAAATCGGTGGGTTTTGCCTGATTTCTCATATTCTCTTGTAATTTTACTATTTGTAAAACAATTATTTCTAACCAACATATTTTCATTAAAACTAAATTGTAAATAAATAAATATCAACTAAACAATTATTATAAGCAAAAAAATTACATTATAATAAAAAATATATTTATAACTAAAATATTACTTATATGATAAGAAAAATTACATAATAATTAAAAAACTACTTATAAGTAAAAATCACTTTTATGTAAAAAAAGGAATTTATTTATAAAATAAAATATACTAATAAGATAAAAATCACTGATGAATATAAAAAGTTACTTATAAGTAAAAACTCACCTAAAATTATTTAAAAGTATAAAATTAATTTATAATTGTAAAATTTAACTTTACTTAATTTTTTAAGTTAAAAGTATTAACTTATATTTAACAAAATTACCTATAACTAAAATATCGCTTATGAAAAAAAAAAATTCATATAAGAAACAATAAACTAAAAATATTACTACGGGACATATATGTAATTTTATTTCTTTAAAAAAAAATTTAGAATAGATGGATTATGAACTCTCAACCATAGGTTAGACAATTTTAAAAATCGTTACTGAAAGCACTCAAAATCTATATGCTCATAAAAGCTCAAAATGGGTATCTTAAAAAACGATCATAACCGATACGTCGAAGCTCCCGAGCATGCCCTAAAATACCATCTAATAAACTATTATTTATAAAGAGTATCTTATATATTATAGAGAATGTCTTAAATTTAGAGAATCAAAAAAAATTTTGTACTCCAACATGTTTTCTATTTTGGTTCTTAACTTTATTTTTCTCAAGAAACATTTATTGATTTCACTTCGTATTTTATTTAATATAATTTTTTATATGTCAATTGAATAATCAATTTAATGTGGTTTGAATAATTTAAAAAGTAAAGTATTAAAATATGAGATTTATTAAATGCAATAATTGTATATTAAGAATAAAAAATGAGTTTGAGTCTTTAAAGTTGAAATGTCAAACTCGCTCTCTAGTTTAAAAAGTTAAATTAGAGAGTCTCTTGGAATTCATTTTTAAGTAGTGGCTCTCTGAAATAAATAGCATTTTATATTTAGATGGTCTTTTGGAGATGCTCTAATCCCATGTTTGGTATAAAACTTTTAAACTCATTTTTTCTTAAATTCAATTTCAACAAAACGTTCTTTCAATAAAATAATTTTGCACATTGATATATAATTTTTGTCCCACTTTTTAGTCATACATTCTCTAAAAAATCACTTTTCGTAAAATCTACATCAAATATGTCCCAATATTTCAATGATGTTATGCACTTCTTATTAAGCCCTTGTTTTGGCTCCATTAAAATCAATTTTTTTTTGAGAGAAATGTATTAATTGATTTGTTTCTGTATTTTGTTGAATCTTTTTAGAATAATAATTTTTAAAAAAAATATGTGGTTAAAAAAAAGGAAAATTTTTGAATTTATGTGTAATATTATTTTATTGGTGAATCTATTGTTAAAAAAATGGAGAAAAATGTATTTTAAATAAAATGGAACCCAACTAGGGGCTACGCTCGTGTTTGGCACTTATTTTTTCTCAAATTCATTTTTTAAGTACACACTTCATAGGATTAGGATCCACAAATTTTATTATCTTTACAACCACACATTTCATTAATTTTATCAAAATTTACTAAAAAAAATGTAGTAAATGGTAAGTTTATTAGTGAGTGACAATTGTACCATTGCAATCCTAGAAATTATTACAATTGTATTCCTAACATTGCATTTATGGGGCTCTGATTCTCATTATAATACAAACAAGTCTATCGATTTTTCTCTCTTATTGTCATTTCTAGTTTATACCACTTAATGAGCACGATAGCTTCACTTTTTTTACATTATTCTAGGTCTTCTTTCAAAAAAAAAAAAAGGAGGTTGCCACCGTTCTCACCTATTTCCAGTTCTTGCCCTTGCCGCTGCTATCCGATTGCGTCTATTATTACCAACTGTTGCCTCCATTTGCCTCCGCCCGCCGTCAGATTTGATCGTTTCTATCCATTGTCAAAAACCAAACCAAAGAAACACTAAGGGCCGATGAATTAAACGGCCCAAATACACACACGACATTTCCCTAGAGAAAAAGATAGGGAAAAGTTTTCCTTTCAAGTAATTCTTCTTCCTCATCACAATATATAAACATGTAAGTGTATATACAGACATATATGCATACATGTATTTGTAAGAAATGGTTTTTGTGTTATGATTTGGATTCTGAAATAGGATTGGTTTGATTAATACGAAAAAATATGAGTAGATCTAGTGGTGGCAATGGGCTCATGCCCTCACGAGCTCGGCTCGTGCGATCTCGTGGGCTCGGCTCGTCCAACTTTGGGCGAGCTCGCCCAAAGTGGGCCGCTCGGCGAGCCGCTCTTTTTTTTTAACACTATAAGTCTACTCATGTCTCATTAAAGTCTAAAGTCTAAACTGAAAATATATACACAATGTCTAAACATTTTTGAGAAATACATTTTTCAAAATATTTTTCTTTTTTAAAATAGTAATGAAAAAAAAAGATGAACAAACCCTCCTCCTTTATCCGGGCTAGGGACCGGCTACTTTAATTTCGAGTGGGTGGAGTTAAAAACTGTACACGAATAACTTGTTACGTATACAATTTTTTAAAAGAATTATAAAGGTACTAAGATTAAAGTTTGTGGTGAATATGACTAAATTAAATATCATTTAC